>CAUYPK010117306.1:0-46422 GCA_963574355.1 Loris lydekkerianus
ATAAAGAAAAGTGCAGTTTCAAACATATATGTCCACAGCCAATAGCAGACATAAAGACCTTTAAAAAAAAAAAAAAAAAAACAATGCCAGGAAGGCTATGTTAACTAGTGTGATGAAAATGTGTCAAACGGTCTATGAACCAAGTGTATGGTGCCCCATGATCATATTAATGTACACAGCTATGATTTAATAAAAAAAAAAAAACCTTTTCATCAGCTCAAATGACTGTTCTTTCTAAAACTCTTCAACAACTTCCTACTGCTCTTAGGATAAGATGCAAAATCTCTAATTTGAACTGCAAGCTAATTTGCTGAATCATTCAACAAATATTAAGTTCCCATTAGGTATTTTAGGCTAGGAAATTACAGCAATGAAGACGTGGGGCAAAGCCTCAGTTCTAATGGAGCTTACCCTCCTTCAGGGTGGGGGGACAGTGGAAAGACTAACAAATTATAAACATATAAATAAAATCAATAAACAAAATAAACAATGTAAATTCCATTCTGATAAATGCTATGAAGAGAATAAAATAAGAGTATTTGCTAGAGAAAATTCTTTGACTTCCTCAGCCTCCCCTTTCTCACTCCAGAGAATATGTACAAGTTATTCCCTCTCCCAGGGTTACTCCCTCATCTCCTTCCCACCCTGAACCATTACTTTTCCATCAGGCCTCAACTAAAAATGGCAGTTTCTTTTGGTTAAATGTTCCTTTTATATACTCTGCATTGGACCTGCATGTCTCCTCTGTACTGTTCCTTACATTTAAGTATCTGTCCAATTTCTGTCTTGCCAGAGATCAGGATCTTCCGTTCTATGGTTTATTGATATAGCTAGTGATATATCCCCAGTGACCAGCCAAAGTAGATGATCAATACATTTTGTTGAAATTAAAGGAAGATTGTGAAATTCTTGTCCTTTTTCCCACTTCATAGGATCTTCCTCAATACCTAATGTTACCAATTTTTAAATCTTTTACATTCTAATAGGCAAAGAGAGAATTCATTGTTTTTATTGTCATTTTTGATTGCAAGTGAGTTTTGATTTCCATGTGTGTGTCAGCCAAGTGTTTCCTCCTTTTTTGAATTGCTCATTCACGTCTTTTGCACATTTTAAACATAGGACATTTATCTTTTAAAAAATTAATTTATATGCAGCCTTAAAGAAAAATGGAAACTTTACCTCTTTCGTGTTTACATGGATGGAGCTGGAACATATTCTTCTTAGTAAAGTATCTCAAGAATGGAAGAAAAAGTATCCAATGTACTCAGCCCTACTATGAAACTAATTTATAGCTTTCAAGGTATAACCCAATTATAACCTAAGAATATGGGGAAGGGGGAAAGGGAAGGGAGGGTAGGGGAGAGGATGGGCAGAGGGAGGGTAATTGGTCCACACCTACGGTGCATCTTACAAGGGTACATGTGAAACTTACTAAATATAGAATATAAATGTCTTAACACAATAACTAAGAAAATGCCAGGAAGGCTATGTTAACCAGTGTGAGGAAAATACATCAAATGGTATATAAAACCAGTGTATGGTGCCCCATGATTGCATTAATGTACGCAGCTATGATTTAATAATAAAAAAATTAAAAAAAATTAATTTATAGGGCAGTGGCTGTGGCTCAGTGAGTAGGGCACGGGCCCCATATAAAGAGGGTGGCAGGTTCAAACCCAGTCCTGGCCAAACCGCAACAAAAAAATAGCCAGGCATTGTGGTGGGTGGCTGTAGTCCCAGCTACTCAGAAGGGTGAGACAAGAGAATTGCCTAAGCCCAAGAGCTGGAGGTTGCTGGGAGCAGTGATGCTACAGCACTCCCCTGATGACAACAAAGTGAGACTCTGTCTCATTAAAAAAAAAATTAATTAATAATAGCTCTTTATAGAATAGTGAGTGATATTAGCCATATGTGTTTATCATATATGTAGCATTTTTGCCAGGTGTCATTTGTGTTTTATTATAAAGATATCACTCGTTAGATGTCATATGCCTTGTTGAAATTTTTTTTTTCAGTTTGTCATTTGTCTTTTAACTTTTGTAACCTTGTAATTTGACATGCAGAAGCTTTACTTTTATTTGCAAAGTTGTCTTTATCAATCTTTCCCTTTATGGATTTTGTATCATGTTTAGAAAGTTCTTCTGCATTCCCAAAGCTATATTTTCTTCCACTTTTATGATTTTATATTCAACATTAAGCCACATATGCCTCAAAAATATATTTAAGAAGTGGGTAATATTTTGCCATAACCTGAATATCAGGCTTAATGGAAATTACAGACCATTGAAAAATTCACTGTACACATTCTAGGAAAACACAAGCATTCTAGTACACGATTATGTAAAATAACAAAAACCGAGTTGAGACACAACACTTAACTCATGTATCACACTATCAAAAATAACAATATCAGTGAGCTTGCTAGGAAGCTGAATAGTTAACCTTGAGGGATAGAGTATTTATAGCTTAAAGTGAAATACTTTACTTACATTCCAGGCTAATATAACGCCCATCATGCGGAGGGGGGAAATTCTTTCAAAATATGTTTGAGGGTTCCTATGTGTTCATTGGGGGGCCCTAAGTAACGAAATAGAGGTTTACTGCTCTTAAAGAGTAGGGTAAACAAAATAATAACATTTTTCAGAGTAAATGCTTTACAGAAAATTAAGCAGGTAAGGTAAAGGGTTGGGGGAAGTTGTTATTTTAGGTAGGATGGTCAGGAAAGGCTTCTCTAGGGAGGTGATAATTATGAGGCTTTGAAAGTAAAGATATGAAAGGAAAATATTCCGGACTGGCTAAATTAGGTGAGCTGGAAATAAGTTACATTTGTTGGAAAAATAGTAAGAAAGCCAGCATAGCTGGCATGTTATCATAAAACAGAAAAATGGGAAAAGGAACAAAGAACATCCTAAAAACTTGAGTAGGGTTTTTTTCCTTTAACTGTGACAATGGGCGTGGCATGCTGTGTGGCGAATTCCCTCCATTCTTTCAGGCTTTATGGTCTAAGAAAGGCCTTTCCTAACTGCCCTTTTACAAATTCCAACATTATCAGATTTTCCCACCCTATTACACGCACCGCCCTTTTTTCAAAGTACTTTTGAGGTTTACCGCCTCAAAGAGATCGTTTCTTCCTACTCTTTCAAATGTAGCAATCCCCGTTTGTCCCTACAGGGCACTCTCCCGTCCCCCTCTTCCTCGCTTTATTTTTCTCCGTAGTTTTATCACGTGATATATATTTGCTTTAAAAAATTATTGTCCCCTGCCCCTAGTAATTATAAAAATCTATGAGAACTGGAATTTTTATCTATTTTAATTTCTTATTTAATTTCTTATTTCTTAATTTTGGTCTCTATTAAAATCTCGCTTGACATACAGTTGACGCTCAGTAAGTATCTTGAATGAAAAGTAGAATGCTGTATTAATTGAGCTGGCCTGATTGTGTGAATCCATGCTAGGCAAGACTAATATCAAATTTCTTGCTGTCTGAAAAAGGCTTCAAGGAGTCAGACGGTGACGTCCTTCGCCTTTCAAAATGGGAAAGCGAAGGTTCCCACAATTCTCAGAACGCGAATATCTCCGCACAATTCAAAATGGCGGAGGAGGGTGGGGCCTGTCACGTGGTGGGCGTCGCAGCAGCTTTCCTTTTCCAAACCGTGGCCCGCCTTGCTGCGTCCTCTGCCGTCCTCTCCCTCCTCCCTCCGAGGCTTTTCGAGGAATCGACTGGGATTGGCTAACAGGCTGGGAGTGGGGCTGCAGCGCCGACGCGGCATCATCACTTCCTGTTGTGGGCAGTCGTTTCCTGTTGCTGCTTGGTAACAATGGGGAAGATAATGGCTGCCTGAGCAACGTCTCCGAGCAGGTGCTGGGCTAGAGGCGGGTCTCAACCAGCGACTCGTCGGAGGCGGGTTTGAAAGCGGCAGCAGGAGAGGCGCGGAGCAGCCTCGGCGGTGGCCGCCGAACCGACCAAGTCGGATCCTGACCCTAAATCTGAGTAAGTGAAGACTTGGGAATCCTGTGAGAAATGGGTGTAGAACGAGAGGAAAACAGGAGCCGCGGCTGCCGCGTTCTCTCAAAATGGCCCAAGTGACGCGGCGTGCAGGAGGCTCAGCGCCGCCTCCGGACCCCAGACCCGTTACTGCTGGGGTCTCCGTGGCATAGTCGCTGCTGCCATTTTAGTTGGGTGCTATAGTCAATGGGCTCTTTGAAAAAGGGGACGGAAGTGGTAGTAGTTGCCCTCCGTGGCCGCGGGAGCAGCGGACCTGGCCTTCTAGAGCCTTAGGAAATAGGGCAAGGCGATTTTCTAGTTACTGCCTCAGACGTGAGAATCTTAGGCTATCTCTGGTGTTTTCCTCGGCTGGTCTCAGGAGACTTTGCTCATCTCCCCGCGTTTTATGTGGTGGGCTTGGGTTTGGGAAAAGAGGAAAAAAAATCAGCCTGCCCTAAGCCAGAAGCTGGGAACTCCTGGGCCTTTACGTTTCTCAGGATTTCCAAAACCCCATTTTGAGCTCTTCTCCAGGGTATTGCCAATTAGGCGCCCCCTGGGGCCGCGATGACATTTTCCCTGAGAATTTGAGGCAAATGTGGTTTACTCCCTTGATCGAATAACTCCGGCGTATCCTTTAGCAGATATCCCTGGAAGGATTCCCTCCTCTCCCGCCGCCCCTCCCCCAAGGAAGGGAAAAGCCGTTGCTTGTTTGTTGTTTTTTCCCTGGGTAGGGGTGGGAATTGGGCCAAATTATTTTCAAGTTAATTTCCGCCAGCTACCCGGCCCCTACCTCCCTAGGAAAAAAAAAAAAAGCTTAAGGGTCTCGTTTTCTGCGGGCGGTACCTGCCACGTACGCCACAGCTTAGTAACTAGTATTAACCGGTTGGGCTTCTGCTTCCTGAATACTCAGTCCTTTTTTCCCTTATGCTGATTAATTTCAAGATGGAGGAGACAGCCACGTTCCTTCTCTAGACAGTTTCACCATACTTATTCCACAGGTTAGTCCGGGAATCTGAGGTCTAGCAGACTTGTTTTTTAAGTCATTTTTGTCGTTTTGGGATAAGAGGAAGCTTTTATATCAGATTTGTCATTCACCATTTGCAAGGCCTTGCTAGATATATATATTCCCTCCCCCCTTCAAAGTAAAGAGTCTGCATTTCCTGAATCGGAATTAACCGTAGTGCTTTTGGCTGATTGAAGAGGGGAAGAGAGAATAAACATACTGCTACTAATCATTTCTTTCGTTCTTCGTGATTATAGACAAAATAACGATTCATATCACCCCATCAGGTACAATTATGTCTGTCCTGGAGGCCTCGAGACCAGGCAGACACAATTGTAGGCCCTCCCAGTCACTTTTCCAAACTGTAAAAATACGGATTACCTTGAAAGACCAATCCAGATACTTACAAAATATCATTTTAGGTTACTCTACTCTTAACTGTTACAGCCATTTTTTTTAAGGTGTCCTGATGATTTTTAATATGTTAGTTCCTGCCTTGGGCTCATCAGACGAGTCCTTGAAAGTGACTGTCAGAGTCTGAAAATAATTTCTGGTCTAATAAGGAAAGCCCTCTTTTAAACAAGCTTATATTAAAAGATAGATTGGCTCTCAGCATTTAATCTGACTCCTGGTCCCCTCTGACCTTCTTGCTCTTCCCAAATACTCATACTAATACATAATTTGGCTGGGTTATGGTGTGTGTATCTTAACTAAAATACATAGGATGTGCTTTTTTTAGAATATGTCTGTTTCAAAAAAGTGTGTCTTATAAAAGAGGAAGAATAATGGATTCTTTTTTTTTTCTAGAGCAGAGAGTGAAGAAAACTAAAATCCAGTTTATTGTATTTCAATACTATGTCATAAAAGTCAGGTAATTCTTTTTTTGTTGCGTCTCCTGATTTTTATGTACAATGCATGTTCACAAATATTTATTGTTCTGTTTTACAAGCCCTGTAATTGGATAGGCTCATTGATACATTAGTTGGTGTTGGGCATTCTTCATGATGGGTACTTTTCTCTGAAAATTCAAAGGGTAATGTTTCTAAGTACCTGGAATTTACCAGGGTTTTGTGATTTTTTAGTCATTAAAATATTGTTTTCGGGGCAGTGCCTGTGGCTCAAGGAAGTAAGGCACTGGCCCCATATGCTGGAGGTGGCGGGTTCAAACCGAGTCCTGGCCAAAAACTGCAAAAAAAAAAAAAAAAAATATATATATATATGTATTATATATTGTTTTTAGCTTGGCACCTGTATCACAGTGGTTATGGCACTAGCCACATATACCAAGGGTGGCAGGTTTCAACCCGTCCCAGGCCAGCTAAACAACAATGACAACTGCAACCAAAAAATAGCTGGGCGTTGTGGTGGGCGCCTGTAGTCCCAGCTACTTGGGAGGCTGAGACAAGAGAATTGCTTAAGCCTGGGAGTTTGATGCCGTGGGCTGTGATGCCACGGCACTCTACTCAGGACGACATAGTGAGACTCTGTCTCAAAAAAAAAAGTTTGAAGTTTACCAATGCCTATATAGAAAACAAAGATCAAAAGAGAAATTTGCTGCCTTAAATCGTTAGAATAGCATGAATATAACTAAACAAAATAACATTTAAATGTCAATTGAATAACTAAATGAACTATCAGTAGCATATTTTGCAGGAATATAATCTTACATTATTTTGTGTAGTGTTTGATTATTTTTTTCTTTGAGATTCATAAAGTCATAATTTATATGCAATACTTTTAATTGGTATTAGCTCCTTTCATTATCATCATCATTAAGGTAACCACATAATTTCTTGCCTTAACCAGGACAAATTTCAGAGCAAAGGGGACATTATTAATGATTATTCCTGAACAACATGTGCAGACCTGGATCATCCCAGGCAAACTGGGATGGGAAGCTAGCCTAAATTTATAACTAACTTCTATTGAAGACTTATATCCTAGGCCCTGTCCTTCACGTGCATTATTTTACAATCCTCATAGCAAAGCCTCCTGAAGATGTTAACTTTTACAGAGGATACTAAGATTCAAAAAAGTAAAGTAATTTTTCCTCAGTTAAACAGCTAGTAAATGATAGAGTCCTCATTTTCTCCCAGGTTTGTCTGACATTGAAGTCAGTTGATTGGTGTCTAATTAGATGGGAAATGCAGTGAAAATGAAAGATTATAATAAAAATCTGTAGGTTATTACATAAAAAATTTTAACCCTGAAAGATAATCTGCTGTAAGAAGCAAGTGAGATTTATCTAACAGCCCCCCCCTTTTTTTTTCTGTTACAGTTCTTGTTTTAGCGATTCTGCTGTTGATATAATTTTTATTTTTATTTACTTATTTATTTTTTAGAGATAGAATCTCAACTTTGTCACTCTGAGTAGAGTGCTCTGGCATCATAGCTCACGGCAACCTCAAACTCTTGGGCTCAAGTGATTCTCTTGCCTCAGCCTCCAGAGTAGTTGGAGCTACAAGTGCTTACCACAATGCCTATTTTTTAGAGAAAGTCTCACTCTTTCTCAGGCTGATCTCTAACTGCTGAGTTCAAGCAATCCACCTGCCTCGGCCTCCCAGAGTGTTAGGATTACGGGCATGAGCCACTATGCCTGGCCAATTTGTTAAAATCTGCTTGGTATCTTCATATAATACTGTAAACTTAATTTGAAATCAAAAATGGTTTTAAGAAATAACTTAATAATGGTATGATCTAGAAATGTTAGGCTGGTTGGATGCCTTTCAGGTTAGTGAATATAGTGAAGCCTTAATATAGGTCAAATGGAGCATCTGCATTTTTTTTTATTTTTCTTCTCTAGCCTATTGATGTGATAGAATGTATTTGTTGACTTTTGAATGTTGAGCCAACTTTGCATAACTGAGATAAATCTCACTTGGTCATGGTGTATAGTTTCTTTATACATTGTTGTATCTGATTGGCTAATATATTGTTGAGGATAATGTTTTTACCTTTTTTCTATAATCTTCCAGAGAATAGAAGCAGAGAGAACAGTTCCTAACTTATTCTATGACTCTTGAATTGCCCTAATAGCAAAACCAGATAAATATATTATAAGAAAAGAAGATTACAGACCAGTATCTTTCATGGAGCATCTGCATTTATGGAATTTTGTGTATATTAATTTTTCCATAGTCTTGGTGGATTAGAAATACAGAAATAGTTGTCTATTTTAAATTTTACATGAACTTTATGGATACTCTGTAGAACAAATCACTGACCAGCCTTCTATTCCCTTAATTTACTAGGAAATGGATAACATTCGAAAGTGAAAAGTCCGTTCGGTGCCTGTAGCTGCTAGGGTGCCAGCCACATACACTGGAGTTGGTGGGTTTAAACCCGGCCCAGGCCTGCCAAACAACAATGACAACTACAACCAAAAAATAGCCGGGCATTGTGGTGGACGCCTGTAGTCCCAGCTACTTGGGAGGCTGAGGCAAGAGAATCAAAACCCAAGAGTTTGAAGTTGCTGTGAGCTGTGATGCCATGGCACTCTACCAAGGGAGACATAGACTCTGACCCAAAAAAAAAAAAAAAAAAAAAAAAGAATAGAAAAATGAAAAGTCTTTAGTCAAACCCAGACCAATGAGGTGCTAGAATTTTCGGCCACTGCCTAGGACAGGAACAGTTTTATAGGTACTGTTCCTTAAGTTTTTGTATAACAGAAAGATACCCCAAACCTGTAGACCCAAAGAAACAAATAAATACATACATACCTATAGACCACTGATTTCCAAAGTATCCAGTTAACATATGTGGTAACACATTAATGTTTTAATAACCAGTGTAAGAAATAATACTTCTATGCCTGTTTTTTTCCTTCATTTTTCTTTCAATTTTGGACATGGAAGTTTCCCAGATAATCATTTTGTTTTTCCTTTCATCAGCTGAGGTATATTTTTAAAATACACTTCAATTATGGGAATATATTTATGAGCTTTAGGTTTTCTTCCTGTAACATGTAGTTGGTATTTTTGTTCCAAATTTTCTCATGCTTTAGTACTCCAACTCAAGATATTAATGCATTAGTAATAATAGCACCTACATACATAGGGTGCAAAAATATACACATATATTTTAAAAAAGGAAAAAAACTTAAAATTATAATACTCAATATGCAAAGCCAGACAATTACCATATATACTCGAGTATATAGGTAAGTTCATAAACTCATCGTAGAAAAAGTGCTATATATCTTGATGCTGAATATTTTTACTATAGTCATTGATGTACTCCCCTTCGGAAGCTATGTACCAGCTGGAGCAACTAGTTCACCCTTCAGAGCAATTTTGCTTTTTTTTTTTTTTTTTTTTTTTTTGAGACAGAGCCTCAAGCTGTGGCTCTGGGTAGAGTGCTGTGGCGTCACAGCTCACAACAGTTTTAAACTCTTGGGCTTAAGCGATTCTCTTGCTTCAGCCTCCAAAGTAGCTGGAACTATAGGGGCCCTCCACAATGCCTAGCCATTTTTATGTTGTTGAGGTGTCATTGTTTAGTTGGCCTAGGCCAAGTTCGAACCCACCACCCTCGGTGTATGTGGCCAGTACCCTACCCACTGAACTATGGGTGCCACACCTTCAGAGCAATTTTGGAACTCTTTGGAATGGCCATCAGAGCTGTCATTATCTAAGTTTTGACAATTAAGTTCACAAATTCATCCTGGATAACTTACTATATACTTTATTGCTAAATATCATTATGGTCACTAGGTTGCCAAGAGGAGTACTTTGAAGTTGACAGCAGTGATATTCAGCAACAAGGTATGTTGCACTTTTTCTAGGATGAGTTCATAAACTTTAATTGTCCAACCTTGTATATTGAGTATTATAATTTTAATATATAGATTTTTCTTAAGATGCATATACATTTTTTAGTACTCCTTGTATAAGTGAGACAAATGATCTGTAGGCAAACCTATACCCCAAAGCTTGGTGCATTTAGATTCATGAACCTCTTGCAATAATTTCACAACTATACATTGGGCTGCTTAATATTGAACGGTTACCTAGATTATATTTTATTCACAATCACAAAGTCATGGTACTGGAAGGTACCTGGGTGGCTTAACCCAATACTCTAATATTGATGGAGATTCTTTTGTGGCACCAGAGGTTAAATGAAGTGGCAAAATTGACATGCTGCTAAATTACAATCAAAACTAGAATTCAGTATCTCTTTTTTCCTTTCACATAGTTGAATCCCGCCAGTCTACTTATGTATTAACCATTTATTTGTCTGTTATGCCATAAATCTTTAATTAAACATTCTATGTATAAAGAATTCCTAACACTTGGTGTCTACTTTATGATGATACTTAATATTCGGACCTCAAATTCGGCGTCTTTGTGATGTAACTTGTCAAAAACTGAGTAATTTTTCATTTTGGTGATGGTATTATTTAGGTAACATTTTCTTCTTTGACAAGGCTCATATGTCATTAATTCTTATCTCCTTTGTGGTGGTTTTAATGAAGCCTTGTTACTGGCATATTTTTGTGTTTATACCCTGGTTTTAAATTTGCATATTCTGCTTTAGAAAGTAACTTCTTAACAGATGTATTAGAGATGGCTTAGTGTTTAAAGATGATAAATAAGTTCCTTAATTGTGTACTGTGATGTGTGTCCATGGAATGTAATATGTGCTTGTCCTTTGTACCACGTTTCCTGAGCCATTAGTACTAAATATGTTTTAAGTCACTTTTTGCCATAACATCATAACAAAATTCAATTTTTTAATGATTGTTATACATGTGTTCGGAGAATCAAATGAAATACTTTGTACCAGGTTTCCTGAGCCATTAGTACTAAATATGTTTTAAGTCACTTTTTGCCATAACATCACAACAAAATTCAGTTTTTTAACGATTGTTATACATGTGTTAGGAGAATCAAATGAAATACTACTTTTAACAGTGGTCAGAAACAGTAATTTGCATAATCTATATTAGTATATGATAATGACTGTAGAAGAAGTTAAGATTATTAATAATGGTTTAAAGTTCTCAAGGTAAATAAAATCTGTTTTAAATTACCTAATTACTGAGTAAATCTCAGGATTTGTGTTCTGGCTGGCTTTTTCTCCTCACAGTTAAATTTACCCGACAGTCCTAAAATGACTAGATAAAATTTCAAATTTGGCTGCTTGCTTCCAGTAATAGATTTGGATATATTAGCATGCAGTACTCTGAAAGAAATAATGTTAATAAAATATGCTATTTATCTAAAGGCAATTGTATTTAAAACAAAAACACTAGAAGTTGACTTACTTAAAAATAAGTGAAGCTGGGTTAGTGCTGCTCATAAAAGGTATTCTGTCATTTAAAAATTTTTTATACAAAGGCATTACATATGAAGCTCACAGTGAGATTGAATTTTTAGTCATGCCTATCAGTATTGAAGGAATGTGTTTTAAAGTCTATATAGTTTGGGAATGTTATTGGGAGGCAGTTGTCCTTAGTGAAAAGTTGACTGGATTTAATTACTGGCTGTTTCTACTTGCTAGCCACATGATCTTTTCAGTAAATTACTTCCTCTCTGTGTGCTTCTGTTTCTTAACTATAGAGGTGGTGATTTCTACCTTAAGGGATTGTTGAGGATTAAAGGAAATAATTATATTTTATTTTCCAAGTACTGTATTTATTGGTAATCTCTTCATGGTAATATTTAGGTTTAAAAATGGCTGATGCTAATCAGATACTAAAGCCAAAATATCTGACTTACATACATGAGTATTGTGATTTGTAGAAGGATAACTAAGGAAATAAATTAAATATCCTTTTCTATGATGAAGGAACCCTGGGGGCACAGAGATTCTCTTTTTTCTTTTCTTTTTTTTTTTTTTTCTTCTTACTAAACTGGAAATGTACCATGTTGTCACTCACCACAAAATAGAATCTGGACACCTGTTTTGTTAACATAATTCTTCACTAATGTATTCATACCAGAATGAAGAGTCTGTATTTGATCATTTGGACTATGGTTCACTGACATCTTTAGCATGATTTACCCTTTAAAATGTTCTTTTTCACTTACCAAACAATAGTGGTATTACATCTACCTGGGGTAGAACTTTATAGTTTAGATATATTACATTTCTTCATTTTATGCCAGTCAGGTAGTGAAGGACTATTTAAAATGAGACCAGCCTGGCGGTGCCTGTAGCTTAGTGGGTAGGGCACTGGCCACATATGCCCAAGCTGGTGTGTTCGAATCCAGCCCGGGCCAGCTAAACAACAATGACAACTGCAACAAAAAAGAACAGCTGGGTGCTGTGGCGGGTGCTTGTAGTCCCAGCTTCTTGGAAAGGAAGGCTGAGGCAAGAGAATCCCTTGAGCCTGGAGTTAGAGGTTGCTGTGAGCTGACGCTATGGCACTCTACAGAGGGCAACATAGTGAGACTCTTGTCTCAAAAAAAAAAAAAATGAGACCAGCTCATTGGTATGTGAGAGTAAGATTACCGTAGCTTACAAGGCATTTGAGAGCATGTTCCTATAGGGTAGAGGTACCTTGCCGGTGCTGAAATCTTTTGACTCTTAACTCCGGCTCAGAGGAAATGCAGAAATAAGACAGAAAGGATGGAGGCTTTAGGCAATAGTAGGGAAGCAAATCATATTTTTCTCTCTGTTCCCTAACCAACTGCAGGGAACAAACAACTTTGATGGAAACCTTTACCTTGGTAGAAACATTTGTGTTCTGTTTAATGAAGTCTTGGCAGTTCACAGTTTTGAAATAAGTGTTTTGTGGAAATAAATGGGTAAAATGTTTTCCTTGATTTTTCTCTGGCATGCATATGGGATGATAAGGGGAAAGGAGAGGAGCATATTAGGGAAGTAGTAGTTAACTTGGATTTGTTCTCATGTTGCTTTGTGAGTGTCTCTTTAAATTTTTGAATTAAATAAAATTAAAATAAAAGTGTGTCTTGCATGGAATGGAATCCAAGCTCATCAGGCAGAAGCTCTTTAGGATTCATCAACCTCTGGAATCAGCATGTCCATAAAGTTTTGAAGCAGAGGTATAATTTTTTGTCTCTAGTTTCCATGTAAGAAGTTATAGAAATTCTAAAATGTCAAAGGTGAGTTTTTTCATATGCAAGTGTGAGTGATTGTAAATTGGTTTCACAGTAGTACTGAGTACAGTGGAGATATATATATCTATATAGATATATATGTGTGTGTATTTTTTTTTTTTTTTTGCAGTTTTTGGCCAGGGCTGGGTTTGAACCTGCCACCTCCTGCATATGGGGCCAGCGCCCTGCTTAAACACAACTATAACCGAGGATGAAGGAGGGAGAGGAGAGGGGAGGGGGGTGAGTTGATAGAGGGAAGGTTAGTAGGGGAACCACACCTATGTAGCACATTGCAAGTACAAGTTGGATCTATCAGGTGTAGAACACAAATGTCTTAATGCTGTAATTGGGTAAATGAAGTGAAAGCTATGTTGATTAGTAGGATGTAAGCACTCCAATTTGTACAAATAATCAACATATCAAATCCCATAATGGCATAAATGTATTTATGATCTATGTACAAATGACTTACAAAATAGTGAGTCTTGAAGATTAGCATAAAACAGAATTATCTACATGCATATTTGTAGAATATTCAGCATGTGTATGTGGGCCCAGTGCCCTAACCACTGAGCTACAAACGCCAAACCATGCTCAGATTTTTTAAATTACATGTATGGTTTGTATGGTGTTTCTTTTGGACAGTGCTGTTTTAGACAGTTATTAAGAGAAAAGAGCTCAGTATTCACATTGAATTTGGTTTGGTCATTTAAATATCTACATCGGGCGTCCTCAAACTTTTTAAACAGGGGGCCAATTCACTGTCCCTCAGACCATTGACTATAGTTTTAAAAAAAAGAACTATGAACAAATTCCTATGCACACTGCACACATCTTATTTTAAAGTAAAAAAACAAAATGGGAACAAATACAATCACATGGCCTCATGTGACCTGCGGGCCACAGTTTGAGGACCCCTGATCTACAGTGTGCAAGGCATTGTGCTAGCAGCATTTTGGGGGGTTGTTAAAGAGACTATAAATTTGTTTTTTTTGCCTAGAGCAGTGGTTCTCAACCTGTGGTTCACGACTGCTTTGGACTTAAAGGTTTGCAACATTAGGAAGGTTGAGAACCATTGGCCTAGAGGCACCTACTTGGGAGGAGAATTAATTTTAAAACACCATGGAAGACCAGAAGTGCCATTGTAGTGGTATGGACAAGTGCTGTATGCAGAGTTGGATAGAAAAATTGCTAACTGAGATGGTAATAGCTTCTTAAGATTTCATTGAACCTTGAAGGACAAATGAAATAGGGAAAGACTAAGAAGGGGGTGAGGGAACGGCAGTAAAGTGTGAAGGTTAGTAAAAAACAAGGTATGTTTGAGGGTGAGGTAGTGCAACCTACATAACTTGGTCATGCAGTGGATGTGGCACTGGAATATACCTTAATATGACCGTAGGCCAGGAAGAGAAGACCAAGAGTCTTAACTGTCTTTTTAAGGACATTTTAATTAAAAGGTCTTTTGAAATCAGTCTGTTCCAACTCCTCCCACCTAATCTCCTCTTTAACATCTAGCTTCTGCTTGAATGTCTCCAGAGACAGTAGTTTGCTTACTTCAAGAAGCTGGTTGCATCTCCATTTTTAAACAATTTTATTAGACTTGTATTACAAGGAAATATTATTTGCTTCCATATGTCTTTAACTATTGGCTCTCATTTGGCCCTCTA
Source organism: Loris lydekkerianus (assembly GCA_963574355.1). Taxonomy (NCBI): domain Eukaryota; kingdom Metazoa; phylum Chordata; class Mammalia; order Primates; family Lorisidae; genus Loris; species Loris lydekkerianus. The sequence goes on from CAUYPK010117306.1 coordinate 14,719, forward strand.
TTCGACGATTGTAATCATGTCCACTTTTAAGTCTTTGTTCAGACTAAATATTTCTAGGTAATTTAGTCATTTCTTTTATGATGTTCCAGGCATCTTGCCATCTTGATTATTATAGAGACTTTTTCATGTCTGTCAGTATCCTTTTGGAGGTGTTTTTAACGTGTTTCCAATATTCCATGTGTAGACTTTCAGTGTGGCTGTTACCTGCTTTTATTTAAATATTGTGGTCTGTGAAAGAAATCTGTTAGGTTTCTTAGCCATGTAAAAACTGGCTTTTTATTGCATTTGAGTTAGCTTAAAAACTTGATTTCTTCCCCTAGTCTGTCCTGGTTTATTTTAGCTTGATAGCCTTTAATAAAAATATATAAGATAGAATATTTATCATTTTACTTTAGCCCATCCTTATAGTCATTGGATAATTCAGAATATTACTTATCATTTACACCTTATTGTCTGTGCTAAGTCACATCTTTGAGTTGCTTGTACATTTCTTTAGCATGTTTTGGGCAGGTTAATCCAAATGGTTCATTTTTAAATGCTGAAGTTCACAGAGTTGTTTTCAGGTTAACATTTCTCCATAATCTTTGAAGCTGGTATTCAATAACTGAATTATTGAACTATATTGTCATCAGTCTTCTTACTGCTCAAAATGTGATTCCAGGTTCAGCATCAACTAGAAGTTTATGTAAGGATATAGATTAGGCGGGGCACGGTGGTTTATGTCTGTAATCCTAGCACTCTGGAAGTCCGAGGCTTGTGGATTGCTTGAGCTCAGGGGCTCGAGACCATCCTTAGCAAGTACTAGACCCTTTGTTTAAAAAAAAAAAAAAAAAAAAGTAGCAAGGTGTTGTTGCGGCCACCTGTAGTCCCAGTTACTTGGGAAGCTGAGGCAAGAGGATCACTTGAGCTGAGAGTTTGAGGTTGCTGTGAGCACTCTACCAAAGGTGTCACAGCATCTCATCACTCTACCAAAGGTGTCAAGTGAGACTCTGTCTCAAAAAAAAAAAAAAAAAAAAAAAAAAAAGTAGATTAAATAATGCCAGTGCTAACAGTGAAAAAAAAGTAAAAAATGAAAGACTCTCTGGCCCTACCCCTAACCTACTGAATCAGAATCTGTATTTTAACAAGATTTTCACATGATTCCTGCATATGCTACAGTTAGAGAAACGCAGATTAATCCTACATTTCCTTGTAATGGTAGGGAGAGAAACTTCAGATTCTGCGCAAAAACCAAGGTGGACAGCAGCAATTTCATCCCACTGTCCCTATCAAAGAAGTTCTTAACCTGTAGAAATTTTAAAATACCTGTATCTGGCCAACCCCAGAGAAAGCTCTCTAGGTGATTCTGTTGTGCAAGCCAAAATTGATAATCCCTGTCTTAAGGAAATAAAGTTAATTCGGTAGTTAACCCTACTTCTCATGGAATGTTTTCTTCCTTGTGCTTGAAGTTTATCTCATAGTCTGTTAGAGTTTTCCTCTAGGTTTATTGTTAGATTTTACTTCTCTTTAGTTTGTACACCTCGCTGTTTTGGAAGACAGGATTATTTAAAATACTAAGTTCTTTAGCATTTCTCCTATTTTCTGTATACTCAAATATTATCATTAGAAGTTATGCAATCTTGGCTTTTGATTCTCTTTGAAAAGTGTATTTTTTCTACTCTTTGCAGTTGGAAGTTGATTCTTACTGTTGAACAAAATAGAAGTTGAGTGACTCTTACCTTCCATCTTCTGTAATATGCCAGACTTCCTACTATACTGAGTATGAGGCCCCTTTATTGCTTAAGATTCTGTTTTTTAAATTTTCCATGTTTTTGCAAGTTTCTCTTCCTGCTGGGCTTTAATATCCCTGATAACTCTTCTTTTTTTTTTTTTTTTTGAGACAATCTCACTCTGTCACCCTTCGTAGAGTGCTATGGCATCACAGCTCACAGCAGCCTCCAACTCTTGGGCTTAAGCAATTCTCTTGCCTCAGCCTCTTGAGTAGCTGGAACTACAGGTACCTGCTACAATGCCTGGCTATTTTTTTGGTTGCAGTTGTCATTGTTGTTTCTCATTCCCGGGCCGGGCTCGAAGCTGCCAGCTTCGGTGTATGTGGTCGCCCAGTTCCCTACTCACTGAGTTACCGGCACTGAACCCCTCATAACTCTTCTTAAAAAGACTTTGTGCCACTGTTGTAACTGTTGTTGGCAGGTGAGCTTTCTATTATCTTTGGTTTATGTCTTTTAAATGTCAGGATTTATCAGATGGCGTTGCCTTCTTTAGAAGATTTATATTTCTCAAGCCTTTTAACCCTACAATTACTTTTAGAACTATTTACTGATCCTTCACAAGTAGATTTTGTTCTAAATTCCCTGTATTACTTTTCAAAATACTGAAATGCTTTAAGAATATTAGCCACATGTTCTTAGCCAATTTGAGAAATTGTAGCTCAAGTTTCTGCTGATTTTCTGTATTTTTAAAAATCAGCTGCTTTTACTAATTCCACCAAATTGTATTACTTGAGATACATGTGGAAAAATTTGGCTTCTTTTGGTTGTTGGTTGGGGTGTTTTGTTTTGGTGCTTTGCCCATGTAACTTTATGAGTATGTTATTTAAATGTCTGATTTCTAGCCTTGCAAGTATCATAAGATCAGAATTTGTCAGAAATTTCTGTGGTTTAGTCTTAACAAAATTAGGGAATGTTAGTTACGAGATTAGAAAAATCTTTCCAAAAATACTATTGTCTCACCTCTTCCTTAATATCCTCATCTAATTTAAACAATGATAGGACAGTTCTAAGGATAATCATCTGAGGACGGAGATCTGGGGGTGCCCATTCTACACTAAAATTTTGAGGCTGATCAAGGAGGCAGTTTGACAAGATAGACTTTGTGTTTTCATATCTGGAAGAGGGTTTGTTTTTCTCTTTAGGATTGATTTGTGAACATTCTGGTATATCATGCATTGCATGTAGGAGTGTGTGGGGTTAAATTTTTGTATACAAATACAGATTACCTTTTTTCCCACAAATCAGTTTTGCATAATGTCCTAGTCAGTTTGAACTACTGTACTAAAATACCATAATCTGGGTGGCATATAAAGAACAGAGATTTGTTTTTCATAGTCGTAGAGGCTAGAAAAATCCAAGATTAAAGTGCCGGTAGATTCAGTGTCTGATGAGGGCCAGGTTCCTCATAGATGGATGTCATTTCACTGTAACCTCATGACAGAAAGGACAAACGAAAGGGGGGACTGTTTGAAAGCCCAGAAAAGGCTCTCTGGGGACTATTTAATAAGGGTAGAGAATGGAAATTTTGTTTGGAGTTTTCCCATACTTTAGATTATTTACTACCATTACTTTTCATTAGTGTTGTTAATTGACAATATGTGGAAATCTACTAATATTCTAATTTCCTTAAGGTCATACAATTAGCGAGTGATAAATAAGAATTTTTAGCTAATTTTACATATTACTTACAGTAGGATTTGGCATACTTTTTCTGTAAAAGTCCAGATAGTATTTTAGGCTTTGCAGATCAAAAAGCAAAATTGAACGTGTTATATAGTTAACTTATATAAAAAGAGAAACAAAATTTACGCAAAGATGGCTTGATAAAACTCAACAGGTAATAATAATTGAGTATAATGTTTTGTAATATAGGTTTACTAATGAGAGAAGAATGGCATTCTTTTGGGGGGGGTAACATTTTACTTAAATTGAGATTCAAAGGTTTCTTATAATTATTTGCACATGTTTATCTATAATTGCTGACTTGAAAGATTTTTCGTATTTCACCTTTGAAAATGTCCTTCTATATGTGTAGGTACTGCTGTCTTAAGCTACAACCATGTGATTTTGATCAAGAATATCTTTTATGAGGAATTTATAGAATTGTTAGATTCTTTTCTTAATATTTACCTTTTGACATATTACCACTTCCAGTAGAGGGTTAGATGGAATGTTCCTCAATTGCACAGTAAAATGGAGTGTGAAATAAGGAAATTTCCTTTTCACTTGCATTGGGGGTCCACAAAATGGTTCTGGAACTATAGTTTGAGCTCAGAAAATATATCTGCTATAAATTAGTATGTGAACGGAGGCTTCATTTCTTTGAAAGCACAAGAAGTGCATAAAACAGCTTGACATTACTTTTGATACTAGTGTTAGTAATTGTTGAAATGACTTTACCATAGTGTGTCCTATAGAAATGACTACCACAGTGTAAGTGCTGGATTTAAGCATCATTTATTTTACTATTTTAGGTTAAATTCATTAAGCAGCATTATCAAGGATGTAGCAAAAACTTTTTTTCAAACCTGATAATAGTAATTCACGATAATTCAAACTCAGAAAAAAAAATCCATCTTTGCTCTGAGTTCAACAAATCACAATAAAACTTTATGAGTATTAAGTTGTCAAAATGCTGTGTGGTAGAGCAAGTCAAGATTTCTGACAAGCTGATTATGGTGGCTCACTCCCATAGTCTCAGCTACCCCAGAGACTGAGGTGGGAGGAATGCTTAAGACCATCCTATGTATATGGAAACCCCCCCCCCATCTCTTTAAATAAAATTCTGACAAAAATTCATGGAACTGATGATGATGGTTAAGTCCACAGAATGAAGTTTATCATTAACACTACTGGTTCTATAATAGGATATTCAAATATTTTCTGTAGAATACCTGCAAATTAATGATATAATACATAACCATAGACTTTAAATATCTTAACATTTCATAAGCTTTGTCAATTTGTCCAACTAAACTATGGCCTCAAGGTCACAGATGGCCCTCCAGATCCCCAACTGCAGCCCCTAATCAAATCACTTTATTTAAAGGATTTGTCCCGTAAAATTTAGATTCAATCAAAAGGCTACACTCAAGGATCCAGAAGGCCACATGTGGACCCAAGACTACAGGTTCCCCACCCCTGAACTAGATCTTTTTCCATTCCATATGTATTTTTACCATTTCAATTGAAATGTATCTTAACAGATTCTACTTTAGGTTGTGCTGAATTCATGTTTTCAACTTTAAAATATTCTCACATGTAGTTGTTTCTTGTAGTCTACTCATGGGGTCTACTTCTGTAGTTAGTTGAAATTCTTTGAATAATCAGCATAAGTTTGAATAAACAACTAAATAGTATCAGGTTTGTCAATTCAAAAGTCTAGGAAAAAAATACTACCATCATTTTCCTTGTTTTTCAGTTCCCTCAACTTTTTGTTGTTTTCCAATATTCTCAACTTTCTGTACAACGATACTCGCTAAAAGGCCAGTCAATATATATATATATATTTTTTTAAACAGAGTCTCAATTCGTCACCCTCAGTAGAGTGACATCGTAGCTCACAGCAACCTCAAACTCTTGGGCTCAAGCCATTCTCTTGCCTCAGCCTCCTGAGTAGATCCTGGCGCCAGCCACATGGCCAGCTATTTTTAGAGACAGAGGTTTCACTCTGGCTCAGGCTATTCTCAAACCTGTGAGCTCCGGCGGTAAACCCACCTCAGCCTCCTAGAGTGTTGGAGTTAACAGGTGTGAGCCACTGCGTCCAGCCCACCAATCAGTATTCTTGAACAAATTTATTTTCTCGACATATTTCTTCAGCTGCTGTAAACACTTTTTTTTTTAATAACTCACCATTGATAAACAGCTTTCCATGCTTAGCCAACCAAATCAGCCACTTGCAAACTTCCTCTAATTGAAGCCTTATTTTCATTTTTATATTTGTGAAGAAATGTGATGAAATATTTCATTTTAAACAGTATAGCTTTTTAGACCGTAGTTTTCCTGTGAATTAGAATATTATGACTACTGTTTAGTAATGTCAGTGTATATTGTATTATTTTAGCATAGAAGTATATAATATCTCTGTATAATAAACACATTTCTTGCCATCTAATCTGGTAGCAAAATTTATTTTCTGCTATGCCTTTAAACGTGACATAATTGAAGTCCATTTTTCCCACATTTGACATGATGAGTGTGTATTGGTAGTTTTTCAAATATCACTGCATAGTGGCACTTGAAATACTGTCCAGTTATAACCTCATCACTGCAACTTAAGAGTATACAGAGCAGCAGTGCAAAGCAATGAGTGCCACATGAAGTCTGTCACAACTGTTGAATTCTGCCATTATAGCATAGAAGCAGTCATAGATAGTGTGTAAATGAATGTGTATGGCTTTGTTCCAGTAAAACTTTGCATATCATCATATCACGAAATACTCTTTTTAAAAATCCTTTAAAAGTGTAAAAGGCATTTTTAGATTGCAAGGAGAATAAAAACATGCAGTGGGGCTGGATTTGGCCTCAGGGCTATAGTTTACTAACTCCTAATGTAGGCTTTTCTTATCTTAGTATAAAAGTGCTCTTCAGAAGCTTTTTGTTGCGAAGATTTATTCATTTGAGGTCTTGACCTACATTCTGGATTTTCACATAATTAAAACTGTTGTATAGAGTACATAGTGACTTCTGTTTTCAGGGTTGGTCTCCTTTCTTCTTTTAGGTAATTTTCCACTTGTTCATCAAGATGGAAAACTCAGATTCTAACGATAAAGGAAATGGTGATCAGTCTGCCGCACAGCGCAGAAGTCAGATGGACCGATTGGATCGGGAAGAAGCTTTCTATCAATTTGTGAATAACCTGAGTGAAGAAGATTATAGGCTTATGAGAGATAACAATTTGCTAGGCACCCCAGGTATGTTATGTGTAATTTAAGGATGTATATATGTAAATTTCTGTGTTTTTTTTTTTTTTTAATGCTTTAACCTGTTTTAAAAATCTGTTTTAGCCATTATACAATATGTTTATTTAAAGGCTATAGGATGACATTTGCTGCTGTATTTACTATCTGATTCTATTTATTAATATATGGAACTATACTATATCAGATAAATTTTTAAGTTGCTATATTATTTTTAGTGAACTGCATTGAAAAGAATGGAGCTGAATAATTTTTTTTAGTTAGCTTTATTTAACTTACAGATCCAAATGTAAAATAGCTAATGGGAACTTCATTCTTAGGACAGACTTACTCATCTCTGATTTTCTGAATATGTCCCAATTTTAATTTCCCAGAGCTAGCTTTGAATAAGATTACAATTAGAATTTTATGCATGTTTTCTTTTTCCTCACTAAGTCCTGTTTGATCCTAGTTAAAACTCCATATCTGTCTTCCTCCTGATTTGTTTAATCCTGCCAACCTTTAAGTGATTGCTTAAATTTAAAAAGGTAAGGTTTTAACATGACTTTTAAGACAGGGAGTGGGGTTTGAGCCAACAGTACCAGACGGAATAAGAATACCTTAGTTGGAGTTCTTGCTCTCTTGTTAATTACTGTGGCTTCTGGCAAGTCAGTCACTCAGTCTGTGGGGTTTTTTGTTTGTTTGTTTGTTTTGTAGAGACAATCTCACTTCATGTGGTATCACAGCTCACAGTATCCTGGGCTTAGGCGATTCTCTTGCCTCAGCCTCCCAAGTAGCTGGGACTACAGGTGCCCGCCACACAACACTTAGCTATTTTTTTGTTGCAGTTTGGCTGGGATGGGGTTTGAACCTGCGACCCTCAGTATATGGGGCCACTGAGCCACAGGCACCACCTAGTCTGTTTCCTTATTTTAAAATGTAGATAACAGTATCTCTCCCTCCCAGAGTTTCAATTTTTAAAAATAAGGGATTGTATACAGAAGTACCTTGTAAACTGAAAAGACCTTTGTAAAAATGTAAGTTGTAATATTTACATTCCCAAAGAAGTGTATTTTTCTCAGGTTCCTACTCCTCGGTTTTCACCTAAGAGTCGCTGGTCTTTAAATTTTTCTTAAGTAAGCTATTTTGAAATATAATTTCTAATCATTTTGTGTCATATCAGATAAAGTATTTGGTTGTCATGTCCTTAATCTCATCTTTGCGCTGTGGTGTGTTATGAGGGTCCCTGGTTTTCATTTGTAATTTGGAAAACATTTTTAAATTTTCAGGTGAAAGTACTGAGGAAGAGTTGCTAAGAAGACTCCGACAAATTAAAGAGGGTCCGCCACCACAAAACTCAGATGAAAATAGAGGTATATTTTGCTTTATGAGTGGGTGGGTAGAGGATGGAATAAGAACTTTGTTATAGTCAGCCAGAGATTATCCAGAAATGGCACAAATTAATTTAGTGGTAAATAACTGCTTATACAAAGAGCACTGATATTTTCTTGACAATTGGTGAGAAAGTCAGCATGTTTTTTTCTGTCTTACCTTTGGGTTGTTAGTGTTAATTGCGAGATGGGCTATTTTAAATGGGATTTTTTTTTTCTTGGTTTTTCATCTCTGTTGGAATTTCTTCTTACTTAATTCTTTCTTTATAAAAGAAATGCTGCATTCTCTAACCCAGTGGTTCCTAACGCGGTATAATTTTGTCCCCTTCAGGGGCACTGGCAATGTCTGGAGACAGTTTGAGTTGATAAAACTGGGTGTTTGCTTCTGGGTTTTAGTGTGTGTGTGTGGGGGGGTTGTTAAACATCCTTATAATGCTGCAGACAACAGCCCTAGGGCACAGGCAATGGCCTGTTGGGAACCAGGCCTCACACCATCTCTACTTGAGCTCCACCTACTTTCGCATCCTCACTCTCTACCCCCCATAGGAAAGATAGTCTTCCATGAAACTGGTCACTGGTGCCAAAAGATTAAGGGCAGCTGCTGCTATAATACACAGCACAGCCTCTACAACAAAGAATTAACTTTCAAAATGTCAATAGTGCCACTGTTGAGAATTCCTACTCTAATCTCAGATCTGGTGTTTCCCTCCCAATGTGATGGCTAGGGATTATGACTATGTAACCCAAAAGTCTATGATGTTAGTTTGGCTTGTGAACCAGCCTTTATGTACACTATGCAAGGTTCAGGCTGTTTATTTAATCTGATCTTCAATTACATGTCAATTTAAAATCTTGGTAACATTAAGATATATTCAAATACTTATAAACTTTTTTTCTGAGACAGAGTCTCACTTCATCACCCTGGGTAGAATGCCATGATGTCATAGCTCACAGCAACCTCATACTCTTGGGCTCAAGCAATTCTCTTACTTCAGGCTATCGAATAGCTGGGACTACAGGTGCCCTTCGCAACGCCTAGCTATTTTTTTATACAGATAAGGGTCTCGCTCTTGTTGAGGCCTGTCTCAAACTCCTGAGCTAAAGCAATCCACCCTCCTCAGCTCCTAGAGTGCTAGCAGATGTGAGCCACTGTGCCCAGCACACACTTTTAAAACCTTGTTTATATTTTTGTTGTGGCTATAATAGTCCTGTATTTTAAAACAACCTCATGTATTATCAAAGACGTGTAAAAGCCAAAAGTAATGTAAACAAATGAAAATTTGAACAAAAACACTAGTATTGTATCTTAAATAGCATTTTTTTACCTAGTTAGATTACATTAGTGTTTTGACAGTAGACTTATAAATGTTTTCTGATAGCTCCACAGTGCTATATATGCTAGGCTCTGTATATGATGAAATACCCAGACTTCTTGTAGATTCCCCTTTAAAAATAATATTCCAAAGTTTTCTCTAATATTAGCTTGTTCTTTTCAAATGGAATTAAATTTTTCTTGCCTTTACTTAAAAACATGTATAGCACAGTTTGCAAAACTCTATAAACATGAAATATGCTCAGAATTTAAACTTTCCTTTAGTACAGTGATTGTCTTAATTTTAGTAGTTCCTTTTTCTCCCTCTTTCCCTTCATTTTAAACAGGTGGAGACTCTTCAGATGATGTGTCTAATGGTGACTCTATAATAGACTGGCTTAACTCTGTCAGACAAACTGGAAATACGACAAGAAGTGGACAAAGAGGAAATCAATCTTGGAGAGCAGTGAGCCGGACTAACCCAAACAGTGGTGATTTCAGATTCAGTTTAGAGATAAATGTTAATCGTAATAATGGGAGTCAAAATCCGGAGAATGAAAGTGAACCATCTGCAAGACGCTCTAGTGGAGAAAATACGGAAAACAACAGCCAAAGGCAAGTGGAAAATTCACGATCTGAATCTACATCTGTAAGGCCATCTAGATTAGAACGTAATTCAACTGAAGCATTAACAGGAGAAATCCCACCTACGAGAGGTCAGAGGAGGGCAAGAAGCAGGAGTCCTGACCATCGGAGAACCAGAGCGAGAGCTGAAAGAAGTAGGTCACCTCTGCATCCAGTTAGTGAAACTCCACGAAGATCTCACCATAGTACCTCATCTCAGACTGTGGAGCATTCTTTGATAAATGAGACTGAGGGAAGTTCTAGAACCCGGCACCATGTGACACTGAGACAGCAAATATCTGGACCTGAGTTACTAAGTAGAGGTCTTTTTGCAGCTTCTGGAACAAGAAATGCCTCTCAAGGAGCAGGTTCTTCAGACACAGCAGGCAATGGTGAATCCACAGGATCAGGACAGAGACCTCCAACTATAGTCCTTGATCTTCAAGTAAGAAGAGTTCGTCCGGGAGAATATCGGCAGAGAGATAGCATAGCTAGCAGAACTCGATCTAGGTCTCAAACGCCAAACAACACCGTCACCTATGAAAGTGAACGAGGAGGTTTTAGGCGTACGTTTTCACGTTCTGAGCGGGCAGGCGTGAGAACCTATGTTAGTACCATCAGAATTCCCATTCGTAGAATCTTAAATACTGGTTTAAGTGAGACCACATCTGTTGCAATTCAGACCATGTTAAGGCAGATAATGACAGGTTTTGGTGAGTTAAGCTACTTTATGTACAGTGATAGTGATTCAGAGCCTAGTGGCTCAGTCCCAAGTCGAAATACGGAAAGGGCAGAATCACGGAATGTAAGAGGAGGTTCTGGTGGAGGTAGTAGTTCTGGTTCCAGTTCAAGTTCCAGTTCTAATTCCAGTTCTAGTTCCAGTCCTAGTTCCAGTTCCACTGGTGAAAGTTCAGAATCTAACTCAGAGGTGTTTGAAGGCAGTAATGAAGGAAGCTCATCATCAGGCTTATCAGGTACCAGGCGAGAGGGTCGACATAGGGCCCCAGTCACATTTGATGAAAGTGGTTCTTTGCCTTTCCTTAGTTTGGCTCAGTTTTTCCTCTTAAATGAGGATGATGATGACCAACCTAGAGGACTCACCAAAGAACAGATCGACAACTTGGCAATGAGAAGTTTTGGTGAAAATGATGCATTAAAAACCTGTAGTGTTTGCATTACAGAATATACAGAAGGCAACAAGCTTCGTAAACTACCTTGTTCTCATGAATACCATGTTCACTGCATTGATCGCTGGTTATCTGAGAATTCCACCTGTCCTATTTGTCGCAGAGCAGTCTTAGCTTCTGGTAACAGAGAAAGTGTTGTGTAATTAAGATTTGAACTCTCAGCTATGTAGCTGGTATAGTGATGGGCAAACAGGAATCCCTTGCTTTTATGTCCACTTTTTGAGTGGTACTTAAATGTAAAGTAGCAACCTGAATTTGAGTCATTGCTTTCTGAAGAAATCACTGTCCTTTCTCCAGTTTTTGTTCTAGAATAAAAGGAAATATTTAAAAAGCAATGTTTTAGGATCTAAAAATCCTGATTCCAGTACCAGGTGAATTGGTAGCAGCTCTGTTACTGATAATTTATCATATTCACTTGTCAGTTTCTCCTTTGTTATCTTAAAAGATCTGCCTTAGCAATGGCTCTTGTCTGTTTCATATCGATCTTTAAAGTTTTCCACACCATAGGAGAGAGGGGCGGAGGAAATTCCCAGTTTAGACTAAGTTACAGTCCCTGTTTCATGAGTGATTACTTAGAGCTGTATCATTCCCAGTTATTAGTTGATGCACATTCAGCCACATTCTGAATATCATTTATTCACGTTTCAGACTAGATGATATCGGACATGTCAGTGTAAATAACACTAAGGTTAGGATCTTCTAAGTGTATAACTATTTCCTAAGCCCATCACTATGGCGCACTGTAGAATGAGCTTGTAGTTTAATTGAGATAATTTATCTTGTGGAAATATTAAAAAGCCTATGCTTGTGTAAGTGAAAAAATTACATTCATTTGTTTAAAAATGTAAAGCTATTTGTAGAGGCTCAGTACTTTTCCAATGCACTGTTATATTAATGCATTAAAAATTGTAAAGTACCATGCTTAGAAATGAGAATACTGCTTTTTGTGAGCCAACATAGTAAAAAACACACCAGACAAAGTACAAAGCTGCTTTTGTAAGTGTGTAGATGTCAAGAGCAGAACATATCTATGATATTTAATGTATGTGAACAGCTACTGTGACATGCAAAGGAAAGGACAGTGCAGAATCAAACTGCATTAAAGACCAGTGAAAATTATTTATTTTAACTTGGATTTAGGCAGGAAGTGAAAGATGGGAAGTAAAGAAAACTGCTCTGAAGAATTTATAATGTTCATGAAGATAGAAATAATGCAGACATGAACTGGTTTCATGTGGTAAGAGCAGCAGCAGCAGCTTGATCTAGTATTCTACCTGAGTAGATGAAGCAAAAGATCAGCAAATTTGGCAAAGATTTGGTTTAAGAAAAACCACTACCACCTAGCACAAGTTAGATTGATGTTTTTATAAGTCTTCTCCTCAAAAAAAAAAAAAAAAGAGGAAAGAGACTATAAACCACTTTTAGCATACAAATTACAGTTGGTACAGATGTGTGTGCTAATAGGAAAATCTCGAATTTGCTTTGTTTTCGAGATTTATCATTTAAGGTACCAGTGCACACTTGCTAATATTTAATTTCTATCTAATGCCTAACATCTTACATTCAAAGATCAGTCGAAGATTAAAGAATTTTTATCCTTTGTTTGAAATGAGTCATGTTGTGTTATTTGAAATTCAAATTTTTAATTGTGCTGCCCATATTTGAAGATGAGGCTGCTGACTCACTATCTATGGACATGCACTTTATATTGTTTTCTTAGTAGAAAGAATAGCTTTGTGATGATAACTCTAGTACTCTCACCTAATTTCTCTTTTGAGGCCAGTTGGGGTTAGGATTAGCCTGACTGAAGCAGATACTTGTTTTTCTGGGAAAAGCTAACAAGGCAAAAGAGGAATTGAATAGGTCCTTGGCCTTTAAGAAAGCAAGCTAACTACCCAGACATGGTCAAATATTCTACAAAAATAACACAAGCCTGGTTACCTTCACTGCTATCAACTTTGCTGTAAAGATTATTTCAAAGCTCATTCTTAAATGTTTTCTTCTGGCTTTCAGTCCTACCTAAGCATCAAGGAAGTTAACTTGTAAATATGGTAGTTGTTTACTGAGGATATGTACTGCTCTTGCAAGGAAATAATGTCCAAACAAAGCTTCACATATTTTTTTTTAATATAAGCAGATTTCACTGTTTATGGCGCTTATGTAATACATTTTATCTTTTAAAAAAATTGTCCATGTAAAAGTCAGGATTCCTTTATATTTGTGAGCCTCCTTGTCTCCTTTCCTATGGGTGTAATCTATAGTTTTCAGATCTGCAGGGTAGTCCTGATTGGCTAAAAACAAATTCATTTTCTTGGCATAAAATGGTTATTTCAGATAGTTTAAAAACAACTGCAGTACATCCTAAGCAGTTGTTGACAATAGGCACTGCCCTAACCTCCCAAGATGTGTTACTAATTTGTGAAGTATTAAAGTAAGATTGGTAACTCAAACAGAATGCTGGTTATGAATGTAGATACTAAAGCTTTTCATAAACACTGGAAGTAGAATTTTAAGCTTTTAGCCATTAGTAGAATGCACATACTGGACATGTGCAGGTGGACACCTTTTTCAATAGCACTCGTTAATCTCCATTGGATTGTGTAGAATGAATACAAGTATTTTAGTGGAATTTGCTACTTTTTAATTTTGTAAGGTTCATGACTAATACATACCTACTATTGTGGACATTGAAGACAAGGTCATATGTAGGTGGCAGATCTACAATGGAGAACAATCTTCACCAGCATCCAAACTATTGAGGGAGCGTTTTCTTGCAAAAAGACTTTGCATTTCATTTCATATCTTTGCACTTTTTCTTTATTACAGAAAGATTCTGTCTCTGAGACCTAGTTTGAACTTCATGCAGGAATAAGAACAAGAAAAAATGTTAGGAGTTTGCATTATTCAAGGCATAGGGAAAAGTACTAAAACCTGAATTTCATTGACTATTTCGGATGTTTTTACGAATTCACTTACTAGTCTAAAACGTTTGAAGTGATTTGTTGTTTAACTCCAAGCAGCTACAGACAAGGTTGAGATTTATTAGTACTATTAGAAACAAAATTAAACAGGTTAAGAGTTTGCAGACTTTATCTGTAGCAACACTAGAAGATGAGCCATGTTGTTGATTTGGGATATTTGCTCTAAAATGAACACAAATTTATACCTCAGTGATGTTAATGGAGGTGGGGATTGAGAAGAGTGTTCACATTAGTGTTGGAGTGTACGTAATAATTGTACAGTTCATCAGAGAACCTTTAGTGCCAGGAGATACGTAGGTTCATTGAGTGTGTAATGTATACACACAGTCTTTCAAGAACATGATTATTGAAATTCATCCAAACTTTAGGAAACTGGTTTAGCTGTATTACCTCAAGTAATGTCCCCACCACTGGGAAAACATCTTTTCTGTGCCAAGTATTCTCTCCTAGGCAGTGTCCCTGATTATATTTATGGAGGGTTATCACTTAGTATAAGTATACTTTGTATTTAACCATCTGCCTCCCATGTGTAGTGAAATGGGTCAAGCATCAGCATTGACTTTCACACTTCTCCAAATACCCAAGTTACAGGGAGGTAAATGTTGCAAAATGCCTCTTAAAAGGTTTTTACAACTTGCTAGGATTCAGTGGCACCTTGTGGTTATTAATATATTTTTTAAAGATGGAGGATATTTTTATTCTCCCTTTTCTCCTTTGTTCTATTTGTGAACGAAAAAATTCATAATTTGCCTTATTTGATTTTTTTTTTAAAGTTTTACTGGCTTCCCTGTGAAATGTTTTACCAATATTAAGTACATAGAAGCCATGTTTGCAGGGCACTTTTATTCTTTCCTGGTCTTATAAGACTATGTTAATTGCTACTTTCTGAAGTATTCTATACTTTACTAATGCAAGAGATTGATAAGGCACATGTTAAAGTGTCAGGTGGGTTTTTTTTCCCTTAAGTATAGTAGAATTCTTCAGTATGTTTACTATTCATTAGCAGTGTTTTTGTAAATTGTGTGCTTTTGAAAATGTAAATGAACATACATGCTTCATTTGGAAAGTTTAAAGTCCAAGGAACTAGTATTTCACTTATTCTTAAATCCGATTTTTAATAAGCAACTAAAACTGCTGTGAGTTCAGTAACTGCCCTTTCAAAAGTTTTAGCATTTTGAAATTAAGAATTCGTTTCCTTAATTGGAACAGTTCTAAATTATCTAACATTTCCAACAAGTGATGGTCTCATTTGAGTAACCCTAGTTAGTATTTTAAATTGTACAGCATTAAGTAGAGCTGTTATTGGGGTGTTAGAATTCTCAAGTGATGATCTTGAAACAGTTTGTATCATTTTATGATTCTTTTCATGTCTCCATTTAGATCTGAATGAAACAGGCATACTCTTCACTCTAAAAATAACAGTGAGATACTTGTTTTTTTATTAATATTTGTTTACTAAAATTCCTCAAGCTTCTTTATAGTCACTTGAGTAGTAGTTATCTTAAAGACATGCAGTGAAATCAGACCTTATCATACCACTGTGCCTCTTTATTTCAAGGCTCCTCCATCAGTTCCTCATTTTGCAGATTGATTCCAATACCAAGGTATGGTTGAACCAGCTTCCCAACCTTAACTCTACTTAGTGCCCCATTACTACTATTTTAACTGATTTGTATGTGTTTTAACTGTCCAATGTTTGGTTCTTACCTCTTGATAGATGCATTTGTCCCTGGTGCTGCTTTTAAATATTTAGGGCCATGTAATGATCAGGTATTAAGTTGAGTAGGTACACATTGGCCTGGATATGTATCTGTGCCTGTTTTATCTTCTCCCAGGAAGAGCTGCTTTGGTATAGATGTTTACTTGGATTCATATAAAGAACCGGGTGGCAATCTAGGAAAGCTTTCTGAAGCCTTTAAGAACCTGAAGTTTTGGAGGGGAGGACAGTAACAAAGGCTGCCTTTATGTCTTTGAACACAAAGCACATAAATGTTGTGTAAAGACTTAAGTGATTATTGTACCAGGGCTTCCTGACCTCTGGGAGAGATGCAAGAAGCAGAAAGGAGCACAAAGTGAAGTGAATTTGGTTGGCTTGTTTTATCTTGTTTCTCATTTTCTTTCAGTTTAAACGTGAACATTCTTTTCCAATATCTACCCGGCAGATTCCTGGTTGGGAAGCCCTGTATTAAATTTTGAGAATGTACCCAGTTTTCTTTTTGTACAGTGCTTAAACTTGCTAAAATTTAATTTGTTTAATGCAAAACAAGACCTTGAAAGGTCAGTCATATTAAAGCTGGTTTGATTATTAATAGTTATCTTTTAGGAAGAAGCCTTATCCCTATGTAAGATGTCATACTGCAGATTTAAAATATAGACTATCAATAAAATGCATGAAGTGATTATTCGTGCTTGATCATCTCTCTTTGGGTTTTTCTTTAAAAGGGGGAGTCTTCTAAAGGTTTTGTTGCTTCAAACCAATGTCAGTAGACTTGATTTTTAGAATCAAGTGGGATTACAATTCAACTTTGATTTCGATGCCCCTCATTGCTGTGAGTATGGACAGGTACTGGTTTATCTGACATAACTTTCATTTAATCTGTGTTGTGTGATTAAGTGGCTTCATCTTTTATAAAAATAAAAGATTATATCCTGATACAAGAATACGGGAAAGATTTATGTAAATAACATTTTACAAGGTGCATCTTTACTCTTTCTCGTATTCTCACCATTTTCGTGATCACGCCCTTGCTTGACATCTATATATACAAAAACTTGTAGGTAAGCATGTGTGAAAATGTAGCTTCTGTCTTCCATCCTTATCTCCAACCTCTTAAACATGTGCTTTAGCCATTAAGATGTCCTTGTTTCAAGTAAATCACATTGTGATAACCTGGAAGACTTCCCCTTGGTGTTAATTTCACCTGGTGGTGAATTTTACTATACTTTCATTTCCTCTGATGCCTACAGAGCTGCTGTCATGGGCATTGTAACTCAGTTTTTCATGATAGTTTTGGTGTGGTCAGCTCTTCGCCTTATGATCTTCCCAGGGTTTTAATTTTAGTATCATTCATGATTATTTTATTTGAAACTCAACAATGCCACCGAAAAGTTTGTGGTCTATAGACAATGGAAGCTAATGCACAAGCATCTTGTAGGTCAATAAAAAGGACCCAGGTACCTAGAACCAAAAGGATTTGGTAAATCTGGGTGGATTATAAACTACTCTTTTGTGTTCAGAGACAAGCTCTTACGATCACCTAGGCTGGTGTGCAGTGGTGTTTACCATACCTCCTAAGTATCTAATCTAAAGCATAGGATTGCTCAAAGCAATCCTGTCTCAGCCTTCTGAGTAGCTGGGACTATAGGCCCACACCACTATTCCTGGATATATAAACTGCACCCTTAATAGTCACTTTAAAAAATGAAAGCTAGGTTCTGGTTTCTTTGAAGTATAGGCACGATTAAGACCTTGTAAATGGATTATAATAGCTATATTAAAAATCACTTAAACATTTCTGGTTGCTGTCAAGCTGCTATAGAACTTATTTAATTCTCATAGTGAGGTGCAAGTATTACCACCTGTTTTAAAGGTGCTGCAGCTGAGATAGACATTTGGTAATTTGCTCAGAGGTATATAGTAAGTTGTGGAGCATTTCCACTAAGATCTTTGATTCCAGAGTTTATCTTCTTGTGCTCTTAATCCTGCTGCTATATGACCTCTAATTTGTTTTTTAATATTTATCCCATGCCAGCTCGGCACTTGTAGCACTGTTTACAGTGCCAGCCACATACACTGAGGCTGGTGGGTTTGAACCCGGCCTAGGCCTGCTAAACAACAATGGCAACTGCAACCAAAAAGTAGGCAGGCACCTGTAGTCTGAGTTACCTGGGAGGCTGAGACAAGAGAATTGCTTAAGCCCAAGATTTTGAGGTTGCTGTGAGCTGTGATGTCACAGCACTCTACCAAGAGTGACAAATTGAGACTGTCTCAAAAAGAAAAATCCTATGCTTTAGATTAGATACTTATGAGGTATGGTAAACACCAGTTCTGGCTGGTTTGGCAAAATAAATTAAAAGGCCAAATTCTTTCTTCTGGGGAGGATTAATCTGCTAATATTGTTAATTCAGTAAACACTTTGGACATTACCAAATAAACTTGAGCACAATGAATAAGATGAGGCTTTATTTTGGCAGATTACATGTACTTAGTGTTTCATTTCCATAAGTCTGCATATAGGCCTGAAAAAAAACTTTGCATATAGGCCTGAAAAAAAACTTAATGTTTAATGGTCATCTGGGCCCCTTACTACATGTTCTATTGGCTCGAATTAAGATTTCATGTGAAATATGAGATGACTGGAATTGCAGCTGGCTTTTTAAAAAGTATGCCAACCAGCTTATTGGCATCCAAGCAAATACCCCTTTGACATTAGTTGCCTTGGGCAGTAATAAGCATTCTAAAAATGTTATTGCTCATAAGATACTTTGAATTTGTTTAGCTTTTAGAAACAACAGTGAGCTACTGAGGAAGTAACTCTAATTCAGTTGTTTTCACTTTATTTGCCACCCTTGAAATGAATCTTTGCTGTTTCCAAGGATAGTCTTTTTCTCAATGGAGTGTTGCCACCCTTAAGCATGTTCAGGAGTGTACTATGGACTCTAATGGCAATAGCATGTCATTTCCAAATAATAGGCGCAGTAGTATTTAGAATAAGTAAATGGATGCTGAGGTGAGTACTTTTAAAAAGATTACCACATTATCAATATTTGAAGCACAGGGTAAAAGAGACAATCCCAACCCTCAAAGTAGCCAGCATTTTGTTAGATGTGTAAGTAGATAATATTACCAAAACCTTAAGAGATGTGCATGCTAGTATGACACTTGAAGGGAGCAAGTAAGAAGTGATGGTGAAACAGGGTTCATCTGAATTTCAAGTTTATATCCATACTAATAATTTTGTTCTTACCACATCCTAGGCATTGTGCTGGTCTGAGGTTTCTCTTCCCTTTGCTTTTGGTGGACCTGAAGCTACTGAAATACTGCTGAGTTTCTCAGTGGACAGTGTTGGTGACTGTAGTGTACCTATGTAAAATAAAATTGACTACTGGACCTTTATATGCACCAAAGTTTCTAAAATAGCATTATCCAGTAGAAATATAATGCATGTCACCAAATGTAATTTTAAGTTTTCTAGCAGCCACGTTTCGAAAGGTAACGTGTAAAAATATTAATTTTAGTTGGTGTAGTGGGTCATTCCTATAATCCCAGCAGTTTGGGAGTTGAGGCAACATAGTAATACACTGTCTCTAAAATAATAATAATAATAGTAATGATAATTTTTAATGTTTTTATTTAACCCAGTAAATATTTCAATATGTAATCAATATAAAAATTAGTGATATATTTACTTTTTATACGGAATTTTCAAAGTTGTTATTTTATGCTTACATCTCAATTTAGGTACATTCTAAATCTATAACCATAAGTGGCACCTTATAATTAACTGTCTAGCATATATTAACTAGGCTCGGCTTAGGCTGTATAATGTGTTCATAATGTCAATTTATATACTAAAGCCTGGAAACTTGAGTGGTCTAGATTGCTGTCTTTGAAATCTTTTATGTATGTCTCAAATAACTAACTACAATTGTTTCAAAGGTGCCATTGGACCCACAAGAAAGCATACTGTGATTTGCAGCACTCACCCTTTCCAGTTACCCCCACTCTATTACAACATTTTGATCTCACTGAAAGGATAACATTGAACTGCCAGCATGGCCCTGAACTGGAGGGGGAGGGGGATAGATAGTTATGGATTGAAGAGTAGGTTATATCCCAAGATGTGTTGAATACACCAGGCTTTTTCACATGTATTCTCTTGTTTGATACTCATAACAATTGGATATGTTGAATTTTATAAATGAAATAGAATAAATTATTTCTCCACTGCCACTATTGATCATTTAAAATATAAAATATATATTTGAGACAGAGTCTCACTTGGTCACCCTTGATAGAGTGCCCTGGTGTCTTTGCTCAAACTCTTAGGTTTAAGTGATCCTCTTGCCTCAGCCTCCCGAGTA
Source organism: Loris lydekkerianus (assembly GCA_963574355.1). Classification (NCBI taxonomy): domain Eukaryota; kingdom Metazoa; phylum Chordata; class Mammalia; order Primates; family Lorisidae; genus Loris; species Loris lydekkerianus. Next base: position 34,965 of record CAUYPK010117306.1, read on the forward strand.
GCTGGGACTACAGGCTCCCGCCACAATGCCTGGGTATTTTTTAGAGACAGGGGTCTCACTCTAGCTCAGGCTGGTCTCGAACCTATGAGCTCAGGCAATCCACCCACCTCAGCCTCCCAATTGCTGGGATTACAGGTGTGAGCCACTGCACCCTGCTAAAAGTATGTATGTATATATATACACACAAGAGAGAGAGAGAGTCTCAGTCGCCCTGGGGTTGAGTACCTTGGTGTCATAGCTCACATCAACCTCAAAGAGATGCTCTTGTCTCATCCTCCTGAGTAGTTGGGACTATAGGCACCTGCTATAGCACCTGGCTAGTTTTTCTATTTTTAGTAAAGGCAGAGTCTCACTTCTCACTTTACTCAGACTGGTCTCAAACTCCTGAGCTCAGGTGATCTACCCACCTGGGCCTGCCACAGTGGTAGGATTGTAGGTGTGAGCCACAGTGTCTATCCCCATTTTAAAAATATTTCTTAAAATCTATATCCCAAACCCTCGTCTCGGTACAAGGGATAGATAACCATAGTGAAGAAGACAAAGACCCCGGCCTTCGTGGAGATCATGTTCTTTTTCTTTTTAACTCCCAGGCTGGAGTGCAGTAGCATAATCCTATTTCACTGAGGTCACTAGCTCCTGGGCGTAGGCTCAAGCGACCCTCCCACCTCAGCCTCTAGAGTAGCTGGGACTGGGCGGCGCCAGCCCTATATACTGAGGGTGGTGGGTTTGAACCCTGTCCCGGGCAAACTGCAACAACAAATAGCCAGGCGTTGAGGCGGGCGCCTGTAGTCCCAGCTACTTGGGAGGCTGAGGCAAGAAAATCACCTAAGCCCAGGAGTTGGAGGTTGCTGTGAGATGTGATGCTACAGCACTCAAACAAGGGTGATAAAGTGAGACCCTGTCTCTAAAAAAAAAAAAAAAAAAAAAAAAAGTAGCTGGGACTATAGGCATGGGTCACCACACCCTGCTGGAGGTAGCATTCTAATAGAGGCATATACTATTTTATTTGTAAATACAAATTCAAGTAGTGATTCAATGCTAGGAAGTAAAGAAAATAGGGTAATGTGATTGTGATTGAGATGGGGTAGTTAGAGAAGACCTGTTTGAGGTGACACAAGCTGTGACCTGAAATCATTCCAGCCTCTGGGAAAGAGTTAGGCTTATTATTTGGAAGGAGGAAAAGGGGCCAGTTTGCGAGGGCTATGTAGCCCAAGGGGAGATAGGATTTTATTCTGAGATAAGATGTTGAGGAATCTTAATCATGGGAGGGAAGTGCTCTAACCTAAATAATTCCTTAGTGTCAAAATAATGGCTAAAAGACAGATCTGAGACTAGGGTCACTGCATGATACCACAGAAGATACTCCCTACCTGCCCTTTTACCATGTGGAAGTTCAGGGGAGCTGGCTCTATTTGACCTCTCTTTCCAAGTTTCCTTGCTTTCCTAAGAAACTCGGTTTGTGGGATTCATATAAACATCCCTTTATGTTATTTCAGTCTAATTTAGTTCAAATGACCTTTTTCTCCCATCACTGAGAAATTTTCAGATAGTATACTGGACCTGATGCCACAAATGTTTCTCACTGATTACCAAGATAGCATTGTTCTGTTTTTTCCTTCACTAATACCTGTAGGGGGCAGGGTTGCCCAGGTAATGAACCAAAGGTGCAGCTCAGTTTAATTTTTTAAAGAGCCAGTTGATTACACAAATCCTTTTAGTTGGATGCTTCTTGGTGACTTCTTTACTTGGTAGTGATTTTATTGCTGGGTAACCTAAATTCAACAAGTATAAATTTTGCATACCTTTATAGATTAGTTAATATGCTGTAATATTCTTGGATTGACAACCACCCAATCCAGGTGCTTGCATCCTGGCAGATCTACATTTGAAATCACTCTGAGAGAACTGATAGCAAAAAAATTGGAGACTCACTTGTTGAGGGGATATGGGACCCTAACCTGGCTATATGGATAGGGGGCCCAGCCCTGGTGTCTGGTGTTTTACTTCTTCTTGGTTTTAAATTTTGGTGCAAAAGTACAGAGACAGCTGTGGGGCTAAAGCAAAGGCAGTTGTAGGCTACAGCGTAAGAATCAAGCCAAGCTACATGGAAATTGGCTCTTTTTTTGCTTGTTATGGTTATACATTGCTTCTCTAGGTCTAGGTACGTAGGTCCATCTTGCAGTCCTACCTCGTCTCTCTACTATGCCACTACTAACTGATGGGGTGCGTCTGACTGATGGTGATTTCATAACAACATTTCCTCTGGATTCCTGTTTTCAAGACTATAGGTGCATGCCTGTGGAGTCTGACTTAGCAGAGGTGTCTCAGACTAAGCCGCAAATTTTGGGAAGAGGCCCTTGTTCAATGGGTATGGAAAAAGGGATTGGTTCTAGCCTTGCTTACTGAGTTGCTCTGACAAAGAGCTCTGTATAGCATATTTAATACGAATCTTAGTCCTGTGGAAGGCACTTGACCAGGAATGTTTACTAATAGGGGCTTCCTTGTCCCTTACCACCACCAAATTCCCTCTATCTTTGTTCCTTCAAAAAAAATCTGTTCGTCTGGAGAGCCAACTGACTTAGTAGAATTATGTCTGGACAAGGACACGCAGCCTCAGGAACCTTATTTAAAAGGCAGTATAGGGCTGGGCTTGGTGGCTCATGCCTGTAATCCTACCAGTGTGGGAGGCCAAGGTGGGTGGATTGCTTGAGCTCAGGAGTTCAAGAGCAGCCTGAGCAAGAGCAAAAGCAAGACCCCCATCTCTACTAAAAATAGAAAAACATTAGGGCATTGTGGCAGTAGCCTGTAGTCCCAGCTGAGATGAGGCATGAGGGAAGCTTAAACCCAAAAGTTTGAGGTTGCTGTGAGCTATGATGGCACCATGGCACTCAACCCCAGTGTGACAGAGTGAGACTCTGTCTCAAAAAATAAAAGGCAATAAGGGACCCAGGACCTTACAATAATGAACAGCAATTTTCCTATTGAGCAAATGGTCAATGGATAGATGAAATAGAGACCTAAAGTTGTAGTTAAAAGAAATAGGTTCATGAGCCAGTTAGACTTATATTCCTTTACAAGCCATATGGTTTTAATAAGACATTTATCCTCTCTGAATCTCAATTTTTCTTTCTTCAGAGTGGGGATAATGATGCCTACTATGTTGGGAGGCTTAGAAATCCACTTTAATAGTAGAGACATTTTATTGAGCTATTATCAATAAGATAGGAAGGGCCGGGCACAGTGGCTCACGCCTATAATCCCAGCACTCTGGGAGGCAAGGCAGGTGGGTTGCTTGAGGTCACGAGTCTGAGACCAGCCTGAGCAAGAATGAGACACCATCTCTTAAATAAAAAATAGCCAGGTGTTACGACAGGCACCTGTAGTCCCATCTATTTGGGAGGCTGAGGCAAGAGGATCACTTTAGCCTAAGAGTTTGAGGTTACCATGAGCTATGATGCTACAGCACTCTCCAAAAATGCCAAAGTGAGACTCTATCCTCCCCCCAAAAAAATAAAAGAAAAAAAGAAATTGGATTTGGAAAAATTCAGAAACTTAGGGGAGGGAGACAAGCTAAAAACATCAGAAAAGCCAGGCACAGTGGCTTACACCTGTAATCCTAGCACTCTGGGAGGCCAAGATGGGAGGATCCCTTGAGCTCAGGAGTCTGAGACCAGTCTGAGCAAGAGCAAGACCCCATCTCTACTAAAAATAGAAAAATTAGCTGGGCATAGTGGCACCTGCTTGTATTCCCAGCTGCTTGGGAAGCTGAGGCTGGAGGACCCCTTGAGCCCAGGAGTTTGAGGTTGCTGTGAGTTAGACTGACACCATTGTACTCTCCCCAGGGGACAGAGCAAGACTTTGTCTCAAAAAAGCCAAACCAAAACAAAAAACATCAGAAGAGGAGCTGGTTACTTGGAAAAGAACTAACAGAGGAAAGAAGACACAGCAAAAACTAGTAGAAATTTCTGTGGAATGACTGGAATGAACTGAAGGGGACTGAGGATCAGCCACAATTTGAAGTCTGAAGTCCTAGACTCGCCTCCCAGCCTCACTCTTTAGACCAGGGACTTCTTAAACGCCTGTTGTCTGCTTATCCCTGTGCTCAATGCCCCTCTTCACTTCTTAACCCCGTTCTGCCTCAAGCTTGTGTCCCATTTGATAAGTGACTCAAATAATACTCATATGAAAATCCATGTGCGCACTGAGAGACTAAATGTATAAACAGACGATGACCAGACCATATCTGATAATTGAATGCAGACCCACAACCACTGCAGCCACCAGCCTGGGAAGCCAGACAACCACCTCTGCACTAATCAACCCAGAACTTAGTCAATGACGTCAACACCATTGCACTCTACCCAGAGGACAGAGTGAGCTTTTTTGCCCTCTGCTTCCAACTCAGAACTAGCCAGAGAAAGCCAAATATGCTCCTCAAACCAGCCACATAAGATGTTCAGCATCTGGCCAGCCCACCTCCAGCTTCCCCACCTGTCAACAACCTGCCCTTGCCTCACTCCCTTACCTGCCTTTGAGTCTCAGCCAAAGCCAAGTGCTGGTGGCTGACTCCCTTGCTACAGCAAGTTCTGAATCAATAGCCTGTTCCCTGTCATTTGAGTGTTCATGTCCATTCTGGTCTGACAGGCTGCACTTGACTCCTACCTCTTGGTTCTGACCATTGCTTACGAGGTTGAGGCCCTGCACCCAGTGCTGTGCCTGGCACATGGTAGACACTGTCTACGTTACTGTCAGGTGAATGAAGACCCCTTGAGGAAAGGTGATGGGTGTTGCTGCTGCTTCAATTTCTTAGAGTATAATCCACGGGAGTAAATCCAGAAGAACTGCCTTTAGGGAGAGTCCAGTGAATGCCTGGTTATTCTGAATTCTTGCAAAATAGAGTTTTCTGATTAATTGAACTTTCTGCCTGAGTAAATCAGTAGATCTGAGTGCCTTCAAATAGACTCCTCATCAAATGACCTACCTGCTTCTTAAAGCTACCAATGGCACCTAAGAATTTCACAAATAATGGTGTGAACAGTTTGGGGTGCGCGGGGCAGGGCTAGCTACACAAGATATGCAGAAGTTGAACAAGGCTGCCTGATGTCCATACACAGCCTGGGAACCACGGTTGAACTAAATGTCCCAGAGGAGCTTGTTTTCTTACTGTTTTTTGTCCATGAAATTGAGTGCAAACTGCTCTCATCCTCCCCGAGGGATTCCTGATTCTCTCTGTTGGGTTGTTTTTACTGTGGATAAACCGGTTGCTGAGTGGAGTCTGGGGAGAGAGGTCAGAGGCAGCAGGAATGAGGAAACAGAAGAGAAAAGAGGCAGCTTCTATGAGAAGACACCTCAGAATAGGCTCTTGAGAGCTGTAATGTCTCTGAGATGCTGGGACCTCAGGAGCCTGTGTTATGGGGCGAGATAAGGATCACCGACTCAAATTAGAAGTTCAAAGGAGTCTTTTTATTAACCGCAGGGCTGTCTCAGCAATGTCTAGGTCTGAAGTTGGTTTTTTTTTTTTTTTTTTTAGAGACAGAGTCTCACTTTGTTGCCCTTGGTAGAGTGCTGTGGCATCACAGCTCACAGCAACCTCCAGCTCTTGGGCTTAGGTGATTCTCTTGCCTCAGCCTCCCGAGTAGCTGGGATTACAGGCACCCACCATAACACCCAGCTATTTTTTGGTTGCAGTTTGACCAGGGCCGGGTTTGAACCCATCACCCTTGGTATATGGGGCCTGCGTCCTACTCACTGAGCCACAGGCGCCACCTTGAACTTGGGGTTTTTATACTCTGAAAGTTGGCAAAAGAAACAAATAGGTGGGCTGAAAGTTGGCAAAAGAAGCAAAAAGCAAGCTTGGGGTCACGATGACCCCTTTTACAGAAGCAAACCTTGCAATTTAGCAGATTAGCAGATAGGTAACATAAAGGTCACATAAAGGGCAGATAGTTAACAATAAGATAACATAAAGGTCACATAAAGAAGATCTGGCAATTAGTGGATAAGTAAAGCAATTTGTCACAGCACTTAGCTCGTTAACTCTTGCTATGATAGCCTTTAGCTTGTTAGCTCTTAATCATGTTTTATTCTGGCTTGATGCAGACCCATCTAAGAGTGATGGTGCCTGTCGTCCTTTCAGAGTTATGGTATTCTCATCTTTTGCCTTTTCACCTCTTGCCCTACCCAGCCCCCTGGTGCAAGTCAGTGGCAGCTGGCATCCATCTTATAGGGGTGATGAGGCTGCTGGCACCCATCTCACCTGAGGGTCTGTTAACTATGCCAGGTGGCAGACACCATTTCTGAAGCATGGAGAAGTCAATTTTTCTGAAAGCTTCAAAAGGTTCTTCTGAAGCCGGGCACGGTGGCTCATGCCTGTAATCCCAGCACCATGGGAGGCTGAGGAGGGCAGATCACCTGAGCTCACAAGTTCAAGACCAGCCTGAGCTGGAGCAAGAACCCCCCCGCCACAAAAAAAAAAAAAAAAAAAAAAAACACAAAAAAACCATAGCCAGGCATTGTGGCAGGCATCTGTAGTCTCAGCTACTTGGGAGGCTGAAGCAAGAGAATCACTTGACCCCACGAGTCTGAGGTTGCTGTGAGCTGTGATGCCATAGCACTCTACGGAGGGCAACAAAGCAAGATTCTGTCTCCAAAAAAAAAAAAAAAAAGGCTCTTCTGACTCTGCTTTATTTATTTATTTTATTTTTTTAATTCAGAACACCATTTTCAAGCCCCTGTTCAGCTCTTTTCATAGTTGTGTTGGACCAAGCTGAACAATTGAAATTCATGTAACACCTCCGAGGCAGGGTCTCTGGCTGATCAGGGCGTACTTAGCCTACATTTCAAATAAAATTTGGAATTTGCATGTCAGCAAGAATTCTGCCTTGAGGACTTATTTTACCAAACAGCCAACATCCACTCTCTCCACTTTCTCTCCACTCCTCCCGTCGCCGGGCTCCAGGGAGATTCTCATCATCATCCACCTCACAGTGCTCTGCCTGAGTATGGCACCTGCTATCCCACGGCCTGCGATGCTCTTGGTCCATCCAGGGAATGAAATTCTCCTTCAAGACCAAGTGCAAATGTCCCCTCTTTTGAGACAGCCTCACTGACAACCGCACATGACCTCTCTTCCCTCCCTTACAGCACTTACCACCCGTTTGCTGTCTCCCTAACGAGACCACAGCTTTTCAAGGGCAGGAATCAGGCCTCCTTCCCTGAGCACTTTGGCTGAAGGACGCTAAGTTATGTAGGCTCTTGAAGTCTCAGCTTCCTCATCTGTAAAGCAGGAGAAAAATGACATCCGTGGTGGAGATAGGGGAGGATTAAATGAGCTGGCCAGTGCTTGGTACACAGTAAATATTCAGTGAACATTTACCACTGTGTGTGTGGGGGGAGGGGGAGTTGTTATTTTAGAAATTTACCAGAATGTTCTTCTCTTTCTCTTCGCCCCCACCCCTACACCTTAGCTTAGTGACCTGGGGGCCACCATTTGTTTTAGAGAGCAGTTGCCAAAAATGGGCCACCTTGAAAAAGATGGTGAGTCCTCAGCATTTAAGTGCAAGCTGCATTGGTGGTGACCCACAGGTGTAAGAAAGGATGGATATCAAGGAGGGAATGAAAAGGCCAAACAAGTCTCCCATCCCCAGCCACCACACTCAGACTGAGATGCAGAGAGAAAGGAGGGTTTAGAGAAGGAGCTGGAGCTCTGGATGTGGCCTGCCCAGGTAGTTCTGGGGTCCCCTTCCAGATTCCCTTTTCACCTTTTCCACTCTGCTCTCAGCCTGGGAAGCTCAGCTAGGAATACACGAGTGGGCCCCTGTGTCTTCAGACAGCAGAGCAGAAACAGATAAAGAAAGCCGGAGGAAAGTGGGGTTGGGGTATTTATCTATTTATTCCATTGCTCCCTTCCTTCCTGCAGGGTCACCCTGGACTGGCATGTACTCTGGGTCAAGGTCAGCTGGCTCTGGTTAAGGTGGTCTCTTCACGTGAGTGACCACTCCAGCCCCAGTCAGGCCCTGAGTGGTAACACCACCTATGAAGTTGGACAATGAAGTTCACAAACTCATCCTAGAAAAAGTGCAGTAACTAGTTCCATAAGCAAGAAAACTTCTTTCATATATATATATGTATGTTTATCTTTGCAGTTCTCTTATATTTCAAGTTCCCAGGCCAGTAAGATTTGCTGAGCGGAACTCTGTAACTCCCTGTTGCACTGACACATCCTTCTGAGTTTCTTTTCCAGGAATGACAGGACCTCCTCACAGCCAGGGGCTAACTACAGAGCCTTACACCACCGATTTGTCCGGAAAGACAAGATAAGTCATATGCCACCTCACTCCCAACTTCCATCCCTCTTGTTTCCAGCATCTGCCCTGTGTGCACATGGGCAGAACTCTCCACCACTCATGCCATCCATGTTCTCTCATGCCCCCATTTTCATTCACCTAAATATTCTCCCCTGAGGGCTGATCGTGAGTACAACCCCGTGCCGAGGACAGACACAGAATCCCAGGGCTCGAGGAGCTCAGCGTGGGCCCAGCACGATGGTTCAGGCCTGTAATCCTAGCACTCTGGAAGGTGGGGGTGGCTGGATCACTTGAGCTCACAAGTTCAAGACCAGCCTGAGCAAGAGCAAGACCCTGTCTCTACTAAAAATAGAAAAACTAGCCAGACACGGTGGCTCACACCTGTAGTCCCTGTTACTCAGGAGGCTGAGGCAGGAGGATTCCAGAAGCCCAAGAGTTTGAGGTTGCTATGAGCTACGGCACTGTGGTGCTTTACCCAGGGCAACAGAGTGAGACTGTCTCAAAAAAAAAAAAAAAAAAAAAAGAAAAGAAAAGAAAAGAAAAGAAAAGAAAAAAGAGCTCAGAGTGTAGGGGAAAGACAGGCTTGGAAGCAGCAAGTGCAACCATGGGCTGGTTGTGCCCTGAGTGCTCTCCGGGACACAGAGGGGAGGAAAGAGGTACATGGGGAAGGCACTTTGCAGAGGGAGGGAACCTCTCATGTTACCTGTGCTCCTCCCTTTGCTGCGCTGCAGCTAAATATCATCCCTCAAAAAATAAATAAATAAAATAAATAAAATAAAAATAAACATCATCCCTCTGCTCGGTAGAGGCTCCTGTGCCTCCACTGCCCTGCTAGAGATAATTCACCCTTCCCTTCCCAGTGCTCCCTAACATTTTATATTTACCATTTTCCTTATTTATTGCATCAAGCACCACCCTCACATACCTGCTCCTTGAGTGTTTACTCTGCTGAGCAAGTGTCTGCCCCTATAGATGGATTAAGTACCTTGCTCAGTAACTCCCAGCTGGTGAGTTAATCATTCAATTGATCTGAGCACCCCTTCTGGCCCATAGTGGAGCATAAATGTTTGTCACATGGGAGCATGTGGTAGCAATGCTGGGCTTCACAAGCAAATGGAATGGAATAAGATAAAAGAGGGATTGTCAGGGAAGGCTTCAAAACAGAGGGCGTTTGTTTCTCTTCTGTCATCACTGATATTTCTCACTGTCTGGGGAGAAAGCCAGGAGTGGGATGCCAGGTTGTCACCTCTTGGGCATAGGGCAAAGTGCCTTGCTGCCACCAGCACAGAACTTTGCAGCTCGTGATTGCCGGTGTGAGGGGCTCTCCCTGGTCCCTGTCCCTCTCCCTTCTGTGTGCCGGCTGGGGTCTCTCCCTTTCCTGGACAGAGCTGGTCCTGCCCAGTGCCAACTATCTGCAGACAGGGTCTGCAAACAACTGGCTCAGAGTTTGGAGCTTTTGTGATCTCATCCAAATGCCTGGCTGCAGGGAACCAGCTCTGAGATAGTGTGGATTACAGTAAACTTGATTCTCAGCCCTGCCACTTTACAGCTAAGTGATGCTGAACCTCGGTTTCCTTCGTTGTGAAATATAAATGATGATCATTCCTACCTCATAGGGTTGTAATAAAGACTTTTAACTGTGTCCTGCTGTAGACATGTGAGAGATTGTCAGTAATTCAAAGAGGCAAGGCTTCCTCAAGCCATAGTCACGCCAAGATGTCTAGACAACCCATTGGGTTTATCTCAGGTCATTATTGAGATGTGAGAACCACAAAGCAGAGAAACTAAGTGTTGCTTCCCTGGGCCAGATTTAGTTATTCACAGAGGCAGGCAGGCACCCTGTGGCTAGTCCAGGATACGGAGGCAGAAATTCTGGAAATGAATCCCCAATTTCATTGTGTAATATAGGTTTTCTTTTTTAAGCTCTAAAACTGGGACTATAACCTCCACTTTGCAAATGCCCTGGGACCCAGCAATCCTGCTGTGTAAGGCCATGAACGTGTAGAAGGATGTTCACTGTGGGGCTGTCTTTGGAAGCAGACAGTGGGGGTACCAGAGGTTTTCAGACCCAGGGGAGCAAGTAAGTAAGCCATGATGGAGTGACTGGGGGATTCTGGACAGCAGGCAGAAGTGAGGGACTAGTCACACACACAACAACGTGGGTCATGCTTCCAAACGGTGTGGGTAAAAATAGGGGTGGGACACGATGCCTCACAATACCATGGACACAAGCACACCGAAACCAGAGAACCTGTTTCACCAGGATACAGGCACATTGACAGGCCTACATCCAATGCATTATCATGGAGGCCTATGGGAGGAGACGAAGAGGATGGAGATTAATGGTGAGGGGGTGTGCAGGAAAAACTAACAAATGTATAGGGAAAAAAACTAGCCATTTTCCATACTCTTAACACAGAACACTTCTGCAACTAGATATGTGGGGTTTTGCCCACAATGTCTCACTTTCCAACACTAGCTGGTCCTATAATTCAACTCCATCCTGACACTAACTGGAATTGGTGCAGACCCCACAGGTGAAGAGCTCAATCCCACCGTACTGCCTCCCATTTCAGGAGCCAGTCATAAGGAGTAAGTCCCCAGGTTATCTACAACTTCTTTCTGATTTGGCTACAAATCAGACTCCCTTATCAGATTTAGTAATTTGGTAGAGGTGCTCACAGAACCCAGGAAATTACTGATAAATTACTGACTTATTACAAAGGATTTTTTTACTTTTTGAGACAGAGTCTCACTCTATCACACAGGCTAGAGTGCTGTGGCATTAGCCTAGCTCACAGCAACTTCAAACTCTTGGGCTCAAGTGATGGTCTTGCCTCAGCCTCCTAAGTAGCTGGGTGCCTGTGTTGCGTGACCTGAAACGCTAATGAGCAGAAGCTTTGCTGTAGGTGTAAACTCGCTCCTGTAATGTTAGGTCAAGAAACAGACCGTACACTCTGATATGGTGTATGGCAAAGTTTTTTATTCCAAGTTCATGTTTTATACTTTTTCAGTCAGGTACACACTTAATCCTTTAACAATTAGTTTCCTCATTTTCTTATTTTATTTTTTTACATATCAATACCATCACCTTTTAGTAAATCTCTCCTATTTTCAAGACAATGACTAATCTCTGAGCAGGGCACAAAGAC
>CAUYPK010117307.1:0-42090 GCA_963574355.1 Loris lydekkerianus
GCTATAACCCAACTATACCACAGGACTATGAGGAAAGGACCAAGGAAGGGGAAGGGAGGGGGGAGGTTTGGGTGGAGGGAGGGTGATGGGTTGGGCCACATCTATGGTGCATATTTTTATCTATAATAAAAAAAAAAAAAAAAGAAGGTGGCAAATGAGAAAGTCATACAAATATACCCCAAATACCATAATGATATACATCTGAATCATATTGAAATGCTATTTTATATTTTTTAAACACTGACACACTTTCAACAATGATTTTTAAAAAGATATATGATGATCTTTGTGAAACTGGATTATACAATTAATCCAATTAAGGACATTCTCAGAATTTTTGTTAGTTGCCATATTGCTTAAGGAAAAACTAAATCCAGTAAATGCAAATGGTGGGTAAAATGGGAAGAGGGGAGTTAGGGGCACATCAAATGAGTTATTTTGTTTTCTTTTTCTTTTCTTTTCTTTTTTTGCAGTTTTTTAGCTGGGGCTGGATTGGAACCCACCACCCTCAGCATATGGGGCAGGCATCCTACTCCTTGAGCCATAGGCACTGCCCCAAATGAGTTATTTTGAAAACATTTATTAGCAGTATAGATTTCTCAACATATAATTTTAATTTTCACTGTCTAAAACTCAATAATGTCTATATTCATATTTATTTACTTTTACATGAGAATGCCCAAATTGACAACTCATCTTTAAAAATATTTTGCTTTAATCGAGAATGACAAGCCATGGTTAACCATTATTTTCACCCACATTTGTAAGTGTCTACTACTGGCTTAGGACCAAAGGCAATGATGGGCCTGTCTGCAGAGGTGAATTTACATATGTGTGAATGTGGGTGTCAGCCTGAAGCCTCGGTCACCAGCAGGGACAGGACACGTGCTCTGTGCCACGCTATACCATTGGCAGTTGTATCTATGTTCTTCTCTGTTTTAGGCATGAAAATAAGCATACAAAATGGTTGGGAGAACAGGATTCTCAGCAGGACAGACTGGAGAGTTTTGTCACAGCTGAAGTACTCTGTGGCAGCCTAGGTAAGTTCAGGTTCCTCGGAGGAGCTTGAAGGCCGCGCAGTTTAATAAACACGGATGTTCAGCCTTTAGGTTGGGAGGCAGGGGAGTGAGTAGAGTGAACAGTAAGGACAGAGTGAGGGTCCTCTGAAAGGCCTCTCTCCCCTCATACCTCCTTACAATATGAGGAGCAGAGCCTCGTGTTGAGAGGACGTCCTCACCGGGGACTCAGCCATCCTCTGGACCCCTTTGCTGTGTCCTGGGACAAGGATGGTTGGACAAGGATGGTCAGCCGAAAAGGGACAGTGAGACTCAGTCTGACAGCCTGAGGGAGGGCTCAACTACAACTTGAACTTCACCTTAGAAATGAAAACAATGTAACCTACACATTTCTACTCTCATATTAATCTGTTTTTTCTTTTTTTCTTTTTTCTTTTTTTTTTTTTTGCAATTTTTGGCTGGGGCTGGTTTTGAACCTGCCACCTTAAAGCATAAGGGGCCTCGTGCCCTACTCCATTGAGCCATAGGTGCTGCCTAATCTGAAATTTAAAATAAAAGAGTTCTATAAATGTTAGAGAGATTACTAGATCTCTTCTCACGTGCTTTGGGAGATTTACTTCATTTTGCTAAAGCCGTGTAATACATATGAACGATAATTATTTTTCAAAGTTCCACTGAGATCTGCATTTTCTATCATATCACTCTTAAAACAAACGTTAGATTTTCATTTCCTCAGAAAAGTTCTCATCATTGGAAAAACAAATATAAGAAACATATCTGTGTCAAACCGACCCATAAAAATTTGCCTATTTTACTCATTGTCACACTAAGCTTTAAAAAGTTATTTCTTGTCTGGACCCCCTAAGTATTGCTCTTTCTTTCCTTCACTTATGTGTTAATTTCTAACCTACTCCCCCAAATGCTTGTTACCCCCCAAAGTACTTGTCCAGGAGAAAGGCGAAGTCCCAAGCCCACACTGGGCAACGTGTCTCACAGCCCCGAGGGGAAGTCACAGAGCAGGTGAGGAACGGGTGACCTGTACCAGGCAGGGCTGGGCATCCCCACCGGGCATCGGGGGACTCTGAGCACACCTTCCCTTGCCTGGCCATTCCTTGGTTTCCCTTTTCTTTCTTCCCCATGTTGTAGAGATTTTTTAAAAAGAAAAAGTAGAGGCCTTATAACGGCCCTCGCAGCTCCTCCTCAGTAAACGCCGCGTGACTGTAAGGCTCATCAACATACTTGAATTTACTGCTGCAGTTATATGATTCATTTGTTGTTACTTTTATTATTCTTCAGCTAATAAATACAAATGAATTGCCTACCCTACCAGAGAAGATGCCACCTGAAGCCCCGAAGGGGGACGTCCATCCCTGGGAAGCGACCGCCTGGGCCAGGCCTCGGGCACCACATGGCGTTAGGAAGCCAGAGCGCCCTTCCTCCTCCCCAACGTCTCCTTCTCCCAAAGGATCTCTGCCGAGTGCCTGCCATCCCTCAACTGAACGTGACTTCCAAGTGGCATCCTCAGCCTGCTCCCGGGATGTGCACGGCGGGAGCCACCCAGCCTGGGGACAGCGCTGCCACCTCGGGCCCTGAGACGCGCGCAGACGCCTGACAGGAGGCTCCCCGGAGACTGGGCGTCACCAAGTGCTCACGGCGACCCCAAGTACAAAGCAAAGCAAAACACAGAACCACAACGAACCGTAAGCAACACAAAGCCGGCGAGTCCAGCCTCCTCGCAGCACTGACACACCTGTCACATAGCCCACTTCGCCCTGAAACAGCCACGCCTCTCGCGTCTTCCCTCCCGGCCTCCCGCACCACGAGCCACCACGAGGCGCGCAGGACCCCGGGCTCGTCCCCATCGGCCCCCACCTGCCGGGACCGCAGTGTCGCCTCTCAGGGACACCTGGCGGGGTAGGCAACGAGACGGAGGTGGGCACGAGTACGGGTCACCATCTTCTAACAACCCCGTCACCCACGTCGGCTGCCTCGAGGCTGGGGTCCTCCGCGCATGGGTGTCGCCCGCCGCCCGCCGAATCACGCCTGTTCTCAGTTGGAGTTCACCCCGCCCTGCCCTGGCACCAATCAAAACACAGAACCGGCACATACGTCACTGTTTCTATGTTACTAGTAGACTTGGCTCCCCCACAGCGGCTTCCTGCTCCCTGCTCCCCGAGTTTCTCAGGACTCCACCACGTGGTGGTGGTGGGAGGGAGGACTGGCGCTCTGCATGTTTTTTATTTTTCACCCTGCCCAGGCACCTTGTTCATTCCCCACCCAGAAACCAGCCTCCCTGAAGGTAGGGTCGGCGCAGTGACGCCTTCCTGGGTAGCATCGCCTAAGTCTACTATTAACATAGAAACAGTGACGTAATACCTGGTGCTGTGTTTGATTGGTGCTTATTTTAATTCCAGACTTTTTTTTAATAAGTGCCTTTGATGCAAATAAAATATTAAGCTTCTAATGATTTCAAAGTATTATTAAAACTGTTTGTCTACACAGAAAGAAATCAAGAGCTGGCTTTTGAAATCATGAAAATAAATACAGGCCTTTCCAATTTTAACACTTTCTGATTTTCACAGAATTTAGCAGTAGCATTTAATCAAAAATATGCAATTAGTGAAATTCTCAGAATGACTTCAATAACATTATTCAACAAACCTAGGATAGAAGTTACTTACACAGTTTTGTATTCCTCCATAAAGTGATTTTCTAAAGGAGGAATCTTACCAGTTCTCATTACATATGGAAATGTTTGTGATGTATTTACACAATAAAACGAACATTTCTATGGATTATTTTGCATGATATAAAATTGAATACAGAAATCTTCAGCATTGGGAATATAAAATAGCTTTACTACTTTTGTTACAATGAATTTAGTTAGAGGATGAAAATTGAACTGACAGTAAATATTTCAAACAAGTTCTGATAGCCAGGAAACAAAATAACAGTTGATTTCCAACAGAAGCAGGACATTTCCCTTACTTCTTGATGCATGATTGATTTATATACACTTCCAATTAGAGTAATTCATTCCTGTAGCTTTGGAACTATAACTTTCACATTGTTAAGTATTATTTAAATGATTAAACATTCAAACTAATAAAGAATTTATACATAAGAATAAGCACTTTCTTAGTATTTCCTTCAATTATTGCATTGTGCAAGAGAACAGATAAATAATTTCTTTCCCCAAACAGGCAAATTTCATACAGGTCATATTTCATACTGAAGTTCATTATAGCTTCTAGAAGTTTCTAGAAGAGACAGTTAATTTATGGGCATAGGCATTGGGGAATTTTTTTGCCTTGTTTTCTTAACTGATGTTTTTTTGTTCAAGACATGTACTGCATTGGGCTTCAGTAAACTAAACAAACTTGTAGGGAGTTTCCGGGCTAATTTGCAGGTGCAGCTATATCACAGAGACATGGGACTTCATGGCAGTGGCACCTACTGTTACTAGGGCCAAGGGGAACACCATCCAGGGGAACACCACAACCACCACCACTACCACTTAGTCCCCAAACTTCAAACTCTACCATGAAGGCATTTTTTCCTGTCTGGTCTGCTCATAAAATCATTTTCTTATTTTTCATATAGGAAATAAGAGTTCTGATTAACTTCATGGCAAAGCTCCAACTTAGGAGTTATAATTCCTAGGTAAGTCTTCAAACTGGTTTTCCTATGTTTGGAAATCAGAGCTTCAGAGCACATAAATCCCTCTCGTAAGATAGAACCCAAACCCCAGTCATATTTTATTCATTTATTTATCTTATATATGACCTATTGCTGAGTCCTGTAAATGAATAGACATTAGATAGAAAGAAGGAAAGAAATAAAAAGTAAGGAAGGAAGGAAAGAAAAAAAAAACATTTCCACTACTACCTCTGGGTTCTTATTGGTATTACTTCAAGAGTAGATGGTACAAGTCTAGTGAGTAAGGTCTAACTTGATTAACTTCTATAACTCATACCACACATCATAGCAAGATTAAACCGTAAGTCCAACTACCACAGGATGTCAAAATTTTTATACCCTCAAATAAACGCTCACCTCTCCTTATTTCTGCCCTTCCCCATCTTCCAAGCTCAGTATGTAATGGTCACCAAGCCAGAGACAGAGGTATCACCCTGACCCCATTCTCTGACTCCCTGCCCAGCCCCTACAACCCAAAAGTTAGAAGGATTTAAAGGTAAAACGGCTTGAAATTTTCACAAGAAAAGCCACCAGAAGATTCTTTGACTTTTCAATTTCATATGATTTCAGAAATAAGAGTGTCCAAAACCAAGTACTTACTTACAGAAACAAACAAACAAACATGATCTAGGAAAAGATAGATGATGCAGCCCACACGTGACCAAGCCCAGGGGTGACCAAACTCCAACCTCTGCACACCTAGGAAGCCAGGAAGGACATCTCCTTCCCCCATCTTTTAATATCTGACAGGGAGTGTTAATTCTTAAACTTCACTATTTAGTGAAGGGTGCTAACCGTATTACTTTGGAATCTTTGCAAATTTCGAGCTGAATATTCCCAATTATCTCCATATTTTCCTATTCCTCAGTCTCATTGTCTAGCATTACAATTATTTTCATTCTCGGTGTTTTCTGAAATGCTTATTTAGTTTTTAGAAAAAAAGGCATTTAGATAAAAGGCACTTTTAGAAATCCAAATAGCCTTCATCTGTTCTTAGGTCAAAACTTGTGGGTGAAGAAAAGTAAAAGTTTTAGATCCTTATAGCTTTCATGACTTTTTTCTATTCAAGGCATCATTAAAAATGCTATAACATAGAAAAGAAAGCTCAAACTCTACAATAATGTGACCTGTGATTGTTTTCCCAGTATTTCCTTTCTCACAAGGCAGGCAGATCTCTGCAACCCTTACCTTTCCACGAATGACCTTCTGCAAATGCAGTGTTCAGTGACTGACTAATACAATCATAAGCTCTTTTTATTGCTCCTGAAGAAGAATGGAAAAATATTGTCATCATCCCAACCATAAAACTTTAGATTTTATAGCATTTGATGATATCATCTATCAGCCTTCATTTCATTTTGCAATCAAGTCATAAGTTTCAAGTTTGATGCTTGAATTATGCATGTCATCCTTCCCTAAGCCCTTTGTCTCCCTCCAAGTGCTGGTGGCCAACCACATATTCACCGATTCTGAGCAACAAAAATAAATAGCGGTATGTATCAACTGTCAGTCAAAAACACAAGAAATAATTCATCACATAGGGAAAAAAAAATAACAATCGATAAAGCTCAATCTGATGGAGAATTACACAAAGTAATATACGGGTTGTCAAAAAAAAAAAAAAAAAATCAACACTGACAAGGACCCATCCCTGTGCACTTGTGCTAATCACAGCCTGGGAGGTTGAGGCCTGAGCAGGTTCTAGTAGAAGCAGCAGAGGGGCTGCTGACTGACTTGGGTAGAGAGAGGTGGACGGGGACACGCAATGACAATTACATCCAGCTCTGCAGGACACCCTCCTCTCCTACAGTGTCTCAGGACCCCACCCGTGACTTCAGGGGCTCCAGAGGACAGACTGCAACCCCTGCTCTTCACCTTCAGCTTTCTTTTTGGTCGTGCACGGGGCCTGTGTACGCTTCATGCTCGCAATGTGCTTGACATGTTTTGAACAACAAAAGTGACAGCGCTTAGTATTTCCTCCTTATCAGCCTCAGGAATAAATTCCCACTCAGAGCTGCTCTCTCATGTATAATAGTGTATAATGTTGGCGTCATTTTAATTCTATCAGCATGTTAATAAAACCGGCATGACAGCTGTGTAAGCCCACAGCTCTGGGCGGGCTTTAATTTCTCATTCACACAATATATGGCAGTGTGCTCAGAACAAGTCCTCAGGCTCAAAGCACCCTCCTCTGCCTCTCAGTTACGACAGCAACCTGACGAAGGTACTATAAGGTCGAGCCTGCCAACGGGAGGCCACTGTGGAGAACAGGAAACCTTTCTGTTTCAGATTAGTTGTAGTGAGACTACAGCAGGTCTATCTACGTCTCTCTCTAGTGCTCTTAAATGTGATGACAGCCAGGCACGTGTGCGACAAGGTGACAGCACAGCCTATCACAGCACTGGTGTCAACCTCAGGTGGATCCTTACCCTCTTGCACATCCAGGAGGATCATCTCCCAGTCCAACAACACAGCTCCTGCCGTGATGCTCCCTTAGAACAGTGAGCAACAGGCTCTGTGTTTATACCGTCTCTCAGTCACTTACGACGCACCTCAGGGGCAGGGGACAGGCATGGCCTTACTCACCACACCGAGAGCCAGGAGCCCTTGTGTCCCCAGTCAGAGCTGGTCAGAATTCCACAAGAGGGAGCTGCTTCCTCCCTCCTCCTCATCCCCGGTCAGGGGTACTTGGTGAACAGCCTCTGAAGGCTTCTTTCGCCTGTAGCCTCTGCTCTGTGTCAGAAACACACAGGCACAGCCTCGACTGACTTGATGCCCCGGGAAAGGAACGTAGAGCAGTGGGGCCCTTCCCTCCTCCACAGCACGAAGCCTGTCTGTGTCTGCGGCAGGGGAGCTGTCTCACCCCGTGTGTAAGGAAACAGGTCAGCAGTGACAACTTCTGTGTGTTCAGGGTCTGCTCAGTAGAGGGCTGGATATGGGGTCGGATGTTCCACAGATGGTTTCAATCCTTATAACAAAGTGCTTTTGTACTATTTCCACTTCACCAGGGTGGAAAGAGGGGCCCAGCGATGTTAATTAACATGTTGGAGATTATACAATAGGAGACAGAACTTGATCTGAGGCCTCTCTGTCACCAAAGATCTGCATCACTTGTCCACTCTTAGAATTTTAGTTTGGACTAATTTATGTGCACATGACTATACCTGAGCCCTAAGCACGGAAGACACGCTTCCCGCAGGGCTGGGTCCGGAACACTGTTCTAGCACTTTGAACAGATTAAGTCGGTGCACAATCTCTACTCCGGAGCCAGGAAGTGAGAAGCGGGCTCCTCCAAAGCTCCATCCCTTCATACCAACAAGGAGAAGGATCGTGAAACTGTAGGCTCTTTGTCAGTCCCACATTAGAGACACACCAAGGTCCCCACATGAACCATGGCACATGTTCCTCTGTCCTTGTTCTGACCTGGGTGTGGTGGCATTTCCAGGCCCTGCACCACCACGGTCACCCCTCCTTCCTGTCACAAATCACAGGAACTCCTATGCCAGGACATGGGCAATCTCCCCCCAAATAATTTTCATCATAACTGTTCTACAGAAGTCTGAAAATTATACTTAAATTCACATAGTGCTTGGATATTTTCAAAGCAAATGCATATATGTTCTTGACACATGCATGAAAGGTAAAATTTCCTCATCCCTGTCCCGCACAGGATAAGAAGATGGGGAGTTGGTTCAAGTTTGGTGGTTGGGGTGGAACAGAGGAAGGGGCTGCAGCAGGGGCCTGCCATCCCAGCCCCACATTGTCTCACTTTACCACAGAGCAGGGGACACACTACAGGCCTGTCACTCATCACAGCAGCCTGGGCCTGCCCAGACACAGCCTAGACCCCGTTGCTTCCCCGCTGGGGCAAGAGCTGCTTCCACAGAAACCCCGAAGTTCAGAGCAGGTTCTGGGCGCTCACGGGCCCAGCTGTGTTCAAGCTTCCTGTCTAAGGCCCAGGCCTGACTGTTCTGCCCACTTTGGGGACAGGCAGGACCAGCTAACCCCAGGGCCCTGGGCAGGACAAACCCAACAACGACAATGTGAGATGCTGTGTGGTGCACCCCGAACCCCCACACTCACATCATCCTGATGGTGAGACACTCAGTGCTGCACCCTGACCCCCCCCACTCTCACGGTCCTGATGGTCAGAACCTCCACACTGCACCTCGAACCCCCACATTCACACTGTCCTGATGGTCAGAAGCTCCGTGCTGGACCCCAACCCTCCAAACTCACACCATCCTGATCTTCTATCTCCTACTTACCACAGAGTCTTCAGGATCTTTTAAGAACAAGTTTTTTCCCTTTTTCTTAATTTCTTTCTTTCTTTTTTTTTTTTTTTTTTTTATTTTACTTTTAATGGAAAGGGTATTTCTATGTTGTACAGGCCAATCTCAAACACCCAGGCTCAAAATCCCTGTCTAAGTCTCCCAAGTAGCTGGGACTACATTTGTCACTATATCTGACTTTTTTTTTTTTTTTTTTTTTCTATTTTTGGCAGCAGGTATGGATTTCACTCTTGGTCTGGCTGGTCTCAACTCCTGAGCTCAAGAGATCCTCCTGCGTCAGATTCCCAGAGTGCAGGATTACAGGTGTGAGCCATGGTGCCTGGGCCAGAGCAGCTTTTTAAAGCATACTGGATGTAATGAAGGAAGTTGATTTTATTCTTCATCACTTTCGGATTAAATATTTTTATATCTATTCTATACATGTTCATTAACCACCAGCATAAGCCAGGGAGAATTATTTTTTGCATATTTACACCTAGTCTTGGCCCTTACACATCTATAAGGGGTTGGTGTTCTTGCCACAGTAAGGAGATGGTGTCAAGAACGGCCGAGTAAGTTCTTAGTGGGAAGTGGCTGATCTTTCCCTAATATCATGTTCACTGCAGACATACGGGTTTGAATGCCCAGCACACCTGCACCTGGAGAGGCAACCCACAGCCCAGGGTTCCCTGTGTCAACATAAGTCAAAGAAAGATCAGTCTCCACCTGACAGACCAGGTGCTCCATGTGTGGGTCAGTTACTGACCACACACTGGACTGCAATTAGCCTGAATGTGGAGAGGTCAGTGCATAAGGATCTATCATTAAACAAACGTGTCTCTTTAACTGGCTCAGTCACCAACCCAAACTGCAAAGGTTTATGATATTCCTTCTACCTCTGTTGAAACTCCTGCCAATCCCCCCCAGCTGGGAGCTCCCTGTGGCGGGTGGTAGAAGGGTGGGTTTTCTTCTGAGGATCTGCTATGCACATCTGCACTCCACATGCCTCCCCTTCTTGCTACTTTGGCAGTTTTTTTATTTTCCAAGCTATATAATCTATGATACTTAATGACAAGGAGGAATTGTGTCCAAAAGTAAATGCAAATACAAAATAAAAGGATCATCCACCCCCACCCCTGACCCCCCCCACACACACACACACATTGAGGAGCCCGGATTACACTGGAGGATATAAAACCAGACACAAGGCGGATGAGGCGCTGGACACCAGGGCCCAGGGGTCAGGGGCCGAGCCACCCTGCGCCCTTCCCTCACGCACACCCACAGCACCTGCACCCCCCCACCCCCCATCACACGGTAGGTAGCTAGGGCTGAGCGCTGGGTGCGACCTGGTAAAGCAGCTGCTGTCTGTAGAAGACGGCGCTAGACCAGAAGCAAATTTATAAACAAAATCACAACCATTTTGCAAATTGAAATGCAGCTAAGTACGAAAACGGGATAGAGAATTTGGGATGTGGATAAGAGAAGCAATTTTAGGATCTTGAAGAATGGAAATTCAGCAGACAGAAATTGGTCATGGGGCAGGATGAAGGGGAGGACATGTGAATTTCCCAAACTCCCTGTCTCCAAATCAATTGCTGTCGTCGAGTGTCACCTGCACACAGACGTGCGGCCTGTCCCTGAGCCCACTGTGCAGTTCATTTCTTCTCAGAGCCATCCAGGGCGGCCTTCAGCGTATGTCCTGAGGACTGTCACTTTCCAGACTAAGGACTGTGTTTCGCCTTTAAAAATAGTTGGCAAGAAGTTGCCCTGGCAGTTCTATCTGTGCACACAGTGAATCTTTTGAACCCATATGTTTTCCCTTATCTATTCCCACCAGCCCTTCCTCTAAGCCTCTGTTTCTACATTTTTGTGATGTGCATGACTGTGGGTCTCCCACTCTGGGGTCTATACTATAAAATTACAAAACAAACAAAGACAGACTTGTAAGAGCTGAGGGATAGGCTTCCCAGGGAAAATCAGCAGGGCTGCCGTTCTAAAGGCACCACTGGGTGCTTTTGTAGGATCAGCTGCTTGGCACCATCAGCACAACCTAAGCAGATTCATCTCCCGACTCATGCAATGACAGAGTACCAATTCCATAATTTAAAACAGTCGGTGGAGTCAGTCCACATTTCCTACCCCTGTGTCAAGATCAGGAAATGACCCTCGGTCAACTTGGAAAGCTGCTCTGACACCCAGACCACAATAGGGCCTTGGCCTGGGGAGCATGGAACCAGCACTGGGGTTTCACTGAGTAGGGCGTCAGCCTTATCACTTCACCTGTGTGACAGCACTGGCCTCCCAGTGGCCTCAGGCTCAGGGTCTATTCTCTGAGGCTTCTTTGCCCAGACGCATCCTGGGTGTTCGCTGCAAAGCTTTCCCCTCTCAGGTCTGTCTGTCCTTCCAAGACTGATGATCACGCCCTGTTCCCCTGAGACAAAGGTGTTCTCTCTTTCTTACTTTTACCTGCAGAACATTCAATCTGATTGTTCAATTTACACGTGACAATGACTGTTTCTGCTTGAGTCCGTGATGTGTTAGTGCAAGTGTTGTCAGTTGTCTGGCTACTGAGTTCTCCAGTCACTCATGGAGGGTTTTGGCCTAGAAAGGGCAGTTTGACCTGAGCACTGATATCTGTACTGTGGGAAGTTTGCCCATCTTTATGTCTTGGACTTCCGTTAGATTCTGATGCCCAAACACTGTCAGCTGGGCTGGGCAGGGCTGCTAAGTGCCCTGCCTGGCTTCTCCAGGCCCCCGTGCTCCAGGGCCACTCTGCTTGTCCTGTTCTCCTGTGCATTCTCCCTCCTACTGAGGCTGCTGCGCCCATGACCTCAAGGACTCAGAGGTCACGTCCAACTGTCTACGGTTGAACTGCCAGCTTCCCTCTCCCAGAATGTCCCCTTTGATTCTGGTCAATGGCTAATGATAGATTAACTTCCTCAACTGTCATTTATTAAGTGGTTATATAATAAATGACACCAAGTGACTGAGTTAAGATTCCTCCTCTTGAGAACTTCGCATGCTATTGGTGAAAATAAAGGAGGTAGAGACAAAATGCTTAGGATTTCATGATGTAGAAAGAGCGATCAGGTTAGAGAGTCAGCCCACGAGGGCGACCTTAGAGAGGTTGTATCGCGGCATTTAATCCTAACCTCGACCAGTGAAGTAAAAGGCATCTAGCAGCACAAGAGGTGGGAGGGGCTAGAGCTTTCCACCATCCTTCCAACTTCCAGGATCTTCCATTCCTCTGGAACATTTTATTTGCCACAAATACACACACATTATCACACATATACAAATGGTGCCAAAAACGTGTACACATTTTAATAAAGGAAAATACTGTACAAACTATATTAAAATTGTAACATTCAATATATAACCAATAAAAACAGATGAATACAAGTCACGTTTGAGCACCTCTTGTAATTGCAGAAGTCAGAAGTGACTTGAAGGTTACAATTTTAATCAGTTTTTCGCTTTCTTAAAACCTAGGTACATTTTTTGGCACCCTCGGCGTTGGATGTGTCTCTTAAGGTGTAAGACAAACCTGTTATCCTCAAGGAGCTACCATTTGTTTGTGGGAAGGGTACAAACTCTTGTAAAGATGTAACATAGTATGCAGGAAGCATGATGGTATATGAAGGTTGAACACGGGTTACTGTGGATCAAGATCACAAACCTTCACATCTACAGAATCATCCTCTCATAGAAAATATAATTATATTTAATTTCTATATAAAAATGATAGTCACCTTTGTAGGGCCAATGTTTTGTGATGGTCCTGAGTCATTTATTTGTGAGAACCATGACATTTGCCCTCTTTGTCTCAAAATAGAATTAAATGCTCGGTTCCCAGGTAATACACATCCATTCATTGACAATCAGGAAAGGGCAGCCTGGAGACACCTGCGTCAACTGTGACTCTTTATGTCTCCAGGTAGCAAGACAGACTGTGACAGAGGCCTTCTCTCCATTTAAATGACACGGATGAACATAGCCAAGGCAGAGAGCTTATCTCATTCCCAAATTCACTCATAGCTCCTGCAGTAAACAGTTTCTTAAGAGTGATTCTTCTGTGAACCTTCTTGTGAAACTCTAAAAAGTGCAATGTATTTCAAAAAGACTTATGAAGTCAATGTAGTACTTAAAAAAATTCTAGAACTTCTTTTCCATTAAAATACTTGTTGAGATATTTCAAAAACAGAGTAATCCGTTGTCAGTATAATCTCTCCTGACATTTGAAGAGACTTACAATCACCAGAGTAAAGCAAAACAAAATACTTAGGCTGAATAAGGTGAAACTCTGGCTTTTTACCGTGTGGGACGGCTCTGTGGATTCTTAGGGCCTGACAGAAAGCAATTTAAATAACAATGATCCAATCTAAGTTTCTTATATTACAGATCATACACCTGTGGAAGACGCAGACAAGGATAAAAAATGGACATTCGTTGTCCCTAATCTCGTAGAGCCAGGGGTTATGGCTGCATTTGACATGACTACTGATCTGAAGAATATAATCTGGTATGAAAGAAAAAGTGGACTAATCTCTAATAAAAGGCAGTGTTTTGTACTACAGGTAAACTTTGTTTTATTTTGTAGTTTTTGGCTGGGGCTGGGTTTGAACCCGCCACCTCCAGCATATGGGTCCAGCGCCCTACTCCTTTGAGCCACAGGTGCCACCCAAGTTAACTTTAATTTTAATCGAACCCATTGCTCAGGAAATGGCAGGTGCTTCACCTTTATTCTACTGTGACCCATTGGTAGCCGGCCTTTATTCTTTGCTGATGCCTTTGAGTGTACGCCACAGTCCATACTCGTGGTGCTTACTAAGGTCTGATCACCTACAGTATTTGAAAATAAATTGATGCACAGTTAGAAGACAGGTTTGGGTCTCAACTATACCACTCCCTGTGTGAAGCTTCAGAAAATCACCGAAAGACTCAGTTTCTAATTTACAAAGGATAAAAGGAAATATTTACTAAGGCCCAGAATTTCCAGGATTGCAAAGTTATAAGGTCCATGAGAGTGTGTGTTTGTAAATATTAAAGGATACACAAGTATACTTTGTACCCATTTCTACAAATTTTAGGGTGTTTATGACTCTCTGTTGACATTTTCCCTTCCACTCATGTATGTACATTAATTATGAAACTGAAATATTTAAATGGTAATTTTTTAAATTAATGCAATTAGCTAGCAAGAAGCAATTACAAAAGTCTTTTGGAAATAGTTGTAAGAGTCTTTATACAGTTTTAAGCCTTAATAATTTGCTAAAATATTTTGTAATCATTTGTCATTTCCAAAACATCCTTTAGAAATGAATACTTGATTCAGGTATCCAATCACATCGTGGGAGCTTGAGGTTTCTTAAACATTATTTATTATGTTAAAATCTAAGAGTTTTATGTGCAGTTAATAATGTTTTGACTAGGTAGCTATCAGCACCACCCATTCTCTTTTAAAAATATCCTTTCCCATCTGACGGTATGTTGTAGCTCTAACACGACAATCTTGCAAACAAGACTCATAGAGGCAGAGAGTCTGTGTTTTTATAGGTAGAGACAAAAAGGTGAAATAGGCAGAAAAGATAATTACTTCTGTCAAATTGATTATGCTAAGGACTAAATACTAATCATCTCCAATATTTCTCTCTCCTATTTTTAGAATATTTATGCTAGCATATAATTGAAACTGTCCATGTAATTGGAAAGTATCTGCAAGTGGGTGAACAGAGTCAGGCTCTCTGGCAGCGATTTAGGGAGGCGGGAGGGATGGCAGTGTGGCCTAAAGCTCCCTGGATGCCCCGGAGCTCACGGAGTCAGGACATTCACATGGGAGCCAGGAGGGGCTCCCTGAGACAAGCCTTCTCTATGTGGGAAGAGGAGCACACAAGAGGATCTTCCAAACTATGGTGCGAAATATGAAGGAGACACCATGATGCAGAGATGGTGCAATGCCTTCTCCTCAGTTCTGAGTCCAGCTGCCTAAAATTCCAGCACGCACAAATTTCCTTCTGGTACTTTTTGTACAACTATAAGAGAATAGAATCTAGTATTTATAAATCAAAAATTTCTCTATATTATTGCATATAGTTGGGGGGAAAATAGGAGCAGTTTCTAGGGTCAGAAAAGTAATGAGAGATTTAATGAAACACAAGCTGAGCAGGGTGTGTTTTCTGGATGCAGCCATAGAGAGGACATCAGTGAGCTGCAGGCTCAGAGCGGGGCTGAGGCTGAAGTTGCAGAGACCTGACGAGGGGGACAGAGGCGCCCAGGAAAGAGTTTTGGCTCTTTGCCGAAGAATTCACAGCAGAGTCTGATCTGGCAGATGAACCAAAACAACAAAACCTGTCGTGTGGCAAGAGCGTTGGAGGTGCTGTGGGAACGTCCCCTCGAGTATTTTAAACTCAGAAAGTCACAGAAAGGTTTTTCATTTTTCCTTGTCCTGTATTCATGTTCCTCTAAGACTAGTGTAGAAGTGAGGAAGTGGGAATTACCACATCTGAGTAAGAAAACAAAAAACATTGAACCCAAAGATGGACGACAAAAAGTGGAAAAGCGGGAAAACCACAGCAGTGTACGTTTCACCTGCCAGTAAAATGAGTTTACAAGAGCTTTATGAAACTCTTCCGAGGTAAAAACCCCGGAAAGCTAAATTCTGGAACAAAACGTAATATAGGTTGATCTTATAATATCAATTGTTACCAATTGGTCGTGTATACAAATTAAATATGATTGCCACTTAGCCTTCTCAAGGGTATTACAACCTAAGTGAAAAATTGGTTTGCTCAGGATGTCAGCCACTCACATTCTGCTTTTGCCCTAGGTCTTACACTTCTTCAACTGTGATTTCTCCTACTAAAAGGGATTTGGGACAATTAATCTTCCTCTCAGGGACCCGGATTAGCTCTGGGTCTGTGGGGTGATTCTGATGTTTCCCAGCGTTCATTGCCCACCTGTCCAATAAGGGCATCGATCTTGAGGGTCACTAACAAACTCTGATGCTCCAAACCTTAAACTTTTTGATTTCTTGTGTCCCGGTGCTCAGAATTATATAGGTTTTTAATCATTAGATTAGGGAAGGATTTTACTGTTTTATGCATTTTAAGCATTTAGTTAATTAATTAGTTTATTTTAATTATCTAACCACATAAAATAGCTTGTATTTTAACTTGCTTTGGAAACAAAAATGCCAAAAATGTAGTTATCATAATGTGAACTCCCCTTTGAAACACTTCTAGTTTATTTTTCATCTCTGTGACTTCTTCATTTACATATTTTGAATATCTAAAAATATTCCATATTGATTTATAATATTAAGGGGGTACTGGAGAACACTGCTTAAAACTGTGAAATAGTAAAATTTGTAAAACTATTATGTTGGGTAAGTAATCAGTTACTTCTGTTAGAAATCGATAGTGATTAAAATAAATTACTACATATAAATATTATCTATGTGTTTCTGTATATATGACTATGTATATAACTATATGTATTAGTTATTCAGTCCCTAATCTATAATTATACCAAACATCCATTCTAAATCCTTCATATATAAGTACATACGTTTTTATCAGTGCATACTACATCGCAATCAATATTTTTAAGCCCAGTAACTCTTCCACATCTTAAGATGTTTCTTGTTCAGGTCCAGTTATTTTATTATTAAGATAGGAATATTTCTAATTAGATACATTTTTTTTTGAAAGATTTTTTTTTTATTAAATTATTAGTGCAATCATGGGCCACCATACATTGGTTTTATAGACCATTTGACACATTTTCAGATAATGTGTCTACACGGTCCCATCAGCCGTGTGAAAAATTAAACACAGTACGTGTCCCGAAAAAAATCAAACTTTAAAGTTAATCATATAAACTAAGCATCAGATGTGTCTTAAATAATTAAAAGAATAACATCAAGTCATTTGCTACTTACTGGTATAGGTGAGTTGAAAACCTTGGTCCGTGTCAGATCCGTTGGTGTTGAATTCCAGCCACAGGTGGTTGGACGTGCTGTTCAGGGTCAGCCCCATCAGCTCATTTTTAGTGAAGGTTCCCAGTGAACGTGAGGAACTATCTTTTCCATCATACACCTGATGGGAAAATGACAGCATGAGCTCTCTGTTCTCTAATTGTATTCTTATGTTAGCAATTTTAACAAGAAATTCATGTCTCCAAAAATGGGGTTTCATGTACCCCCTTAAAAGTTGAACATTTAGAGAAAGATAAATGGGTCACTTAGTGCCAAAAAAATGATTTTTCCTAAAGTTTTATCTTTACCACTAATGCCGACCGACTGTTCCATTTCTGTTCCTATCATTTTACCCTCATGACTGTAAGAGTTCTTTCTGTGTTCATTTAAAATTAAATAAATGTATTTCTTTGCACTTCCAGCTTCCGTTATCTACTTTTTTTAATGCAGTTTTTGGTAATTCAGTTATAAAGGTGGGAAGAATTTATCATGGGTTCGTCCTGAATATCCTCTCTGAATGACCCAGCGGGCAGCGGAACAACCCGTTCCGTCCTGTTCCCATCAGTCTGAATGCACCGAAGACAGCAGGATGTGCCGAGATCCTGTCACGTTGTAGTCTGTAAGCCCCAGGTGACTTTGGTCTTGAATTTGTCGTAATAATAAAAGAATCGCATCATGCAGTGATAAGAAGTGTCGTCTTTCTCTAAAACACTCTGTCTTTGACATTATGTTCCGAGTAGTTGTAAAACTTGAGTGGATTTAATAAGTACATGGAAGGCAGAGTGGATGACAAGTTCCCAACTTTCAGGGAGACAGGCCACGGGGGACCGTGGGAGCCTCAATATCCTGGCAGGGTCGAACTGCTGTGGCATGCCCAGCTGTGCACTTCCTACGCGGCCCTGAAGCTCACCTGTAGGGAAGGGCACGGACGGACGCTGTGGCAGAATCCAGTGCTGAGGGCCCCTCCACCCCAGAGCTAGTAGATCAGTGCTGGGAACAGTTAAGCTGCTGTTTCTCTCGCCAGCAGGAAACCACCTTTTGAATAAGGTTTTTTGGAAGTTTGAATACAAATGTATTTCACTGTGTTGATAAATATCCAGTTTTCCTTGATTCAAAAAAGTACCTTAACTAAAAAAGGAAATCAGGTCTCAGTGGCTTCTCCCAATATGTGTTCACTTTTTACTATCTCTTCCTTCAGATCCAGTTTTGCTTTTCTTTTATTATCTCTCTTCCAATCAATATAGAAAGCACGTATGCTACTCAGGAGACTCACGCACACATACACATGGCCACGTAAGGAGAAAATGCGTCTTGAGAAATTAATTCTGTAGATAAGTATTTCATTTAAATTAGATAAGCACATGCTAATGGAATGGAATCAAACACCCCCTAATTTCCTCACTAAAAGGGTGATGTCACCGGTTATTGTTTAGAAGTCATTGTTTGGTTTGCTGTGAGGATTCATCAGATCTAGCAAGAGGTGTAACATGGGGACAGTAAATGATTTTAATCTTAAGGAATCTCCTTCAAAGGGAAAATGTTCGGGTCTCTCCAGGAAGGTCTTGGGTTACTTCATACACCATGTAGTTGTGATTCCTGGAAATTTATGAAGATCAAGGGCACATGAAACTATTGCCTGTGATGTTCAGCCCCTGCTCAGTCCTGGAACACTGTCCAGTCCCTGGACCGTGGCTTCCCTAGGGTGAACTGACCACAGGGCTTCAGCAGATTAGAGAGACGGCATCCTGCTCACAGGGGCCTCCGAGGCAGAGGTGCCAAAAACAGTCAAATGCTGACTCTTGGATTGTCCAGAACGGTAATCCTGCCTTTTTAATCCTCACCTCCAACAATCAGAGCTGGGCCCCACAACAGATATCTCAGTATGAGCAGGTCGCTAATAACAAGCACTATTGTCACATCACTAAAGTAAAAATGTTGAATTCAGGTTCTGCCTCGATCATCAATGAAAACCCAGTTCGTGCTAAAGTCAGAAGACTTGATTTTTCATCCAGTCTGTGTTATACCTCCAAACGTCTCTTAGCTATGTTTCCTTATCTATAGGAGACTAGACTCAAAGAGTTTTCCAGTTATTAGAAAAAGCCTTCTGGAGTCACCCTTAAATTCAAGGCTATAGGTATTTGTATTACAAACCCCCTTGGGAGAGTGGCATTCAATGTCATGTGCGCTGAGGAACGTAGCCCAGTTAGCAGGTGATCACAGATTAGCAAACGTCACAAGGAAACCTAAAGAGAGAACGCTGCAAGGTCTGGGGAAATCTTTCCAACTTCTACAGAAACTGTACCCATAGTTTTGTTTCCGTAATGGTTACCTGTTACATTCTGTATTCCTTTCACAACATTTTTCCTGAGAGCTTTATTTCTCTTACAAGACTTTTCTACATGAAGCAAGAAAACATCGCATTGATGTGTCTGTAACAGTTTAGCCTTTATTATTGAATCATTGTATGTGTGAAGGAGTAATGTAAACAGCAGTCTTCCCCCAAATTAAGACAATTTCACTGGAGACATTTTTAACGGACATATTCATTAGTATATTCTGCAAAATATATGCTTTCAAAACATTCAGCCCTTTTATGTGATTGACGGTTTTTTCTGCAACTAATGTGTTAACCACGATTATTTTTTACTTTTTCTATAATCAACAAGCTTAAAATGCACACAATCACAGATGAACATAATTCCCTTCCTTCTGTTCCAATATTTACCCACGTATATTTTATGCAATATCTCTAATCACTCACCTGCACCAGAGGATAGTTAAGAGTCATTTAAAATTTGCCTTTTAAAGGTTCACTAACTTCTAAATTGAAGGTTACCAAAGAATTCAGAAAATGCTTACTTGCGACATAGCTGATTTTATTTTAGATTGGTAAGAATATGCTAGTTTCCTGCCTGAAAACCACTTCTTAATTATAGTCCTTCATACTGTTAGATTGAGTTTTCAAAAGACTATCAAATGGAAGAACTAGAATAAAACCACGCTACTAAATCATGACATTGAAATAGAGTCAACCGTGAACTTGTGAGGAAGTGAACTGTAAGCCTCTCTAATGAGGTCAAGGAGCCCAGCTGGGGTGAGTCCCAGCCTTTTGTGTACAGGAAAATTTTTCCCCTTTATTAGCTATTTGCACTTACAGCTGTAAGTGAGTTGACTCTGCTGGATCGGAAGTACATCAGTGTGTGTGTCTCTGTAGATGTAAATATAACTGAAAACCCCCAGACTTTAGAAGGAGTAAGAAGTGCCAGGGTTCCCTCTCTCGCCAAGTATCAGCGGTGTAACCGGTCAAATGCTCACCTGCTCCAAGGAGCAGGAGGTGGTTTATAGCATTAGCCTTTGTTGCTGAGAGCTGTTCTCTGTCAATGTCCTGAACCTAGGTTGCCTACCCCATAGCCCCTAAACCCTGGAAGGTCCCCACGTTTGGGGGAACTATATCAGCAGCCTTAAAAATTGAGGGACATTTCCAGCTGGAGCTGGGATTTTATAAGTCAAGACAAAACCTGGGTGCCCCTGTAATCCCCAGAGAGCTGATACCACATCCTGGCTTCAGCACATGAACCCTATTCTGTGTCCCAAGGACAGTGGTAGGGTCTGCCTTCATTGTCACATTTTAGCTTTAAGTCTTGTGACCACATTTAAAAATCGACAGTATTAAAACATTTATGTTCTATACTTGATAATTAAGAAAATGAGGTGAAAGCTATATTAATTAGTTTGATGTTAACCCTCCAAATTATATTTAAAAAAAACCATATTGTACCCTATATATGCATAAATGTATTCATGATCTATGTGTATAGAAAAAAAAAAAAAGACAGTAACTCTCAAAAGGGTTGGTTTGGGTGTCCTGAAAATTCCAATAATTACAATTATGTACTAGATTTTTTAGCATTTAGCACAATGCTAAAATCCTCCACATATATTATAGCATTTAATCCTTGAAACAGCTCCAAAAGGTAAGTATCTCTGCATATTCTTACATTAAGGAAGCTAAGGATCAAAAATGTTAAATAACTTGCACAAGATACATGACAGATAAATGCCAGGTGTAGAGCTGCAGGCTAAGTTACGTCAACGTTCCCATATCCTCTTTTAAGGGAGTATACACTTAAAGAGTAAGGTGTGATTTGTTACACCTTCTCAAACCAATTGCATAAGTAAATAGGCATAAATTACATATATAAATCTAATAACATATGTATAATCTTTGTATAGAGATAGTGTATCCCTTAAGAAGAAAAAGTGGAGTCATGATATTAAAAAAAGATGCTTTTTACCTTTAAAATATCTCCTTCAACCAGCTGAAAGCTGCGTGCTCTGAGATGGATCCCCTTGCCGGCTTCCGTTTCTATTTTATAGATACACTCATGGTTATTATCGTAATTGGATGGAAAATCTGGAGACAGTAATGTGCCTTCATTTCCTTTGACACTTGCTCCACATTCAGCTAAAATAAATAGGACATTAAAGAAAGAGTGTTCAAAAGGGGAATAACTGTTTTTAATAGATTTAAAACTTCATTACGACAGCCCTCTCTCCTCCCAATGTATGTCTGTTAATACGTCTTTTTAAAATAGGTTAGTGACTCTTTATTGTATTACCAACTAGAAAGAGAAGACACCCCATTTATCTCATTTTCAATATTTTCTTCTTTCTTTTAATAGGATGACCTCTTACTATGTGGAAGCAGCATGCTGTCATCCAGAGAGTTCTAGTATCAAACAGACCTGCCCCAAGTGCGGGGATCTGGCTGTCTCCCTGGATTGCGGCCTCACCAGGCCCTGCCTCCTTTCTGCCTCGTGAGATATCCTGACAGTTCCCACTTGCCTGTTCTACTGTTGCGTCACTGCAATTTTCCTACATGAATATTCTGTGGCATCAGATTAATCTAATGATAGCCCAATCTGCTGAGTTCCCTTCTAGGATGTGAGAGCGCAGAGCTCATCTGTTCACTCCCCATCTTGGGATGGAAGAGCCTTTAATGGTAGTAAATCCATTGTACTCTGTTTTTTTGTTTTGTTTTGTTTTTCTGATAAAAGAAGACAGTGATTGACTTCTACTTTCACATTTGTACAACACAAAATACCATCCATTAAGGTAGGAGTGAAATCAATGGAACGCTCCACCTCTTGTCAACCCAGAGGCAGTAACTTCACTTTTCAGCACCTGCCTCACCATGGAAGTGAGCAGTTTAGAGCAATAACTCTTTCAGCTCTAAAATTCCATGAGTCTAAAGTGATCACAAAATAATACAGTTGTGTGCTTTCTCTTGTACTTTCTCTTTGTGAGTGTGTAAAACACATATCTATGTGTATGTATGAGGGGAGAGAGACAGAGACAGAAGGACAGAGACAGAGAGGACAGCTCTCTGCATTAACTCCTTTAGTAGACATACTATGTGCTAAACACAACAATTTTAAAACATTTAACAAAATGCATTTTGGTTGAAGAATGGTCACATTAGAAACTGAACATCAATAAAATATTATTTATGTAATGAAAGAGGGAGAGAAGGGATTTGCAATGTTTCATTTTAGAGCGGGTTGCTTAAGGCCTGGTTTAAGCTTTGCGGATAACTTCACCTGCAAGTGCCCAGGGCCATTGCCTGAAGGAAATTGCTAGGGAGTCATGATGAGCTCGTCATGGTTTGTACTCGCTGAGTCTCATAACGTCTCCGTGTGGAAGGGCGTGGGCAGAAAATCACGGAGCAGAGCCCCTGGCGACTTGGCTTTGGATGCGGTGGGAGAGAAAGTGTTGAGAGAGAAGCACAGGTGACTGGTGACCTCACCAAATGACACTGCTGGATTTTATAATAGTAATTTAAAAATTGGTACTATATATACCTAATTATATATTTACGTGATTATAGGAATGCCTACTTCTTTTTTTTTTTTTTTTAGAAAATAAAACATTTTTAAGGATAGAAAGGCAAGAAACATGTTTCTCATGTTCGGTACTTGTGCATTTAACTGCGGGTCGGCGCTCACTGGTGTGTGAACAGCGCTCGGCCTCTCCATGAACACAACTAACTTGAAGAAAAATGGCTCATATCTTAACTTTAACAAACAATTTAGATAGGTAATTTCCGTGGGTAAACATAACAATTCACAGATTCTGAACATCTTTATTGAATATTCTTTTACTTTTTCCCTTCCTGAAGAAACAGAAGGTTTTTAACATAAAAGGCAAATTAAATGAAAATAAAATCAAAACAGCAGAGCAGAATAGGTTCTACTTTGGCTACTCCATAGAAATAATAGTTGAAATTTCCAACTATCACAGGTTCTGAACTTCAAGAGAACAAAATCATTCACTGAATTCCAACAATTAGAAAATAAACCTAGTTGTGGACATGAAGCATTATTTAAAATAGAATTCAACAATAATCAATTAAAGAAGCCATTCTGAACCTAAGTATCTCAATCTATTATTTTTACAAATTTGAAAAAAATTCATTCAATTGAAGATATAATAAAACACTGGTATAATGGTAAGTCATTTCCAGGCTGAGGAAAACATTCCAAGAAATCCTTTTTTTTTTTTTTTTTTTTTTCTTACAGTTTTTGGCCAGAGCTGGGTTTGAACCCACCAACTCTGGCATATGGGCCGGCACCCTACTCCTTTGAGCCACAGGCATTGCCTCCAAGGAATCCTTTTTATGTTACCCTAACTGGAGTCATTTGTTTTGGTTCTCCCATCTTTGAAGATACTGAGTTCATCACATGGTGTGTGCAGCCGAGGCTGCCTGGACACACAGGCCGTCACAGGCCACACGTCCTCATGCCTAGTGTTGGGCAGCCGTGATGGGGATAAAGACAGTGCTGTACTCTAGTCACCACCTGGGCATCAGGAGATGACCCTGGTCTCCTTTTGTGGCTGAAGGAGCTCTGAGGGTACCAAGAGGCTTAGAGGTGCTCAGAGGTAATTCAGAGAACAGGGTGGTGAGTCCACACATCCAGACTCCAAGCGTGGGACGCCTGAAAGGTAGATTTAACTTCTTCTGATGAGGCTGATGACGCTGATGAGACAGTGTAATAACGCTGTCTGGTGTCATACACTTTTGTATGTTTTCTACATTCATGAACTTACTAATATTTGCAGTAACCTTATGTGACAGGTCAATAAGCCCCTTTGCAGATGGGGAGACTGAGGTACAGTGTACAAGCTGATGGTATTTCCCACGGTCACACACCTGCTAAAGAACCCTCTGAATGTTTTATGGCAACATTTTATGAATTGTTCTCTGATAAACCATCAGTGTTCTTTTCTGAAACATGACTTAAGACTTAATTTTGTTTTCAAATTAAATCTCCTAGTATACAAAAATGGATAACAATGCAGCACACAAATTAAAAGATTATAGTGTGTCAAAGGGCCTGGGAGAGGTCCGTCAACCCCTGGGACTGTGTCCCAGAGGAATTAATTACAGAAAATAAGATGCGGACATTACACAGAGAGCAGGTGCTCAGGAAATTACAGATCCTAAGTGACCAAAATGTCAAAATTTCTTTGAACTTGATTTAATGCACCCATTGTAAATCACCATTAGCAGAGCAATTAAAAGTTTCACTTTTAAAGTTCTTTCAATAATCCATTTAATATTAATTTAAGAGGAATGAATATAATTTT
Source organism: Loris lydekkerianus (assembly GCA_963574355.1). Classification (NCBI taxonomy): domain Eukaryota; kingdom Metazoa; phylum Chordata; class Mammalia; order Primates; family Lorisidae; genus Loris; species Loris lydekkerianus. Next base: position 24,612 of record CAUYPK010117307.1, read on the forward strand.
TCTTAATATGAATCATTTGCTCTTTTATAAAAAGGCTAGTGAAATTCTAATTAAAATTGGATTGTCATTTAGAGTTTTGCAATGGAACAAAACTAATTAAAATTAAATTAATGTAATGAAAAGGAGCCAATTGACTTTTAGGTTAATTTTTCTGTACAAAGGTATCTACTGGCCAAGCTAATGGTCTGAGTTTTCTTGGCTGCTAAGACAAAATACTGCAGAGTAAGGGCTTAGTTAACAGACATTTATTTCCTGCAGATGGGGAGGCTGGGAAGTCCAATTTCTATATCACTAACCTATGATCTGTATGAATCAGTGAATACTCAATATCAAGAAAGGTCGGTTTATTTGGTATATGATTAACGTATTACTTGATTATAGAACATAGGTGAGAAAATATAACCTCTCAATCTGCCTACTCCATGTACTCAAACTGGATTCAATTCTATTGCTGAAGAAACAGATCCACCTACATAATATTGAAGCTGTGCAATGCCTCCCATTTCACAGAGGTTTTTTCTTAATATAATCGCTGGAAGTAAAATTGTATGACTGGGTTCATGAAAATCTTGTGGCAAGTGTTTGGAGTCTTAGAGGTCATTGTGAAATTGGGAAAACCATTAATTTGCATTAATTTATAGATGCATGTGTTTGAAAGCATTATTTGAAAATCAAGGAAATAGAGAACAGCTTGACTAAGAAGTGGAGAGAGAAGCATCCACGTTCTTCTACTTTAATCTTAATGTGGTCTACCAAATACATTAGAAAATGTTTTCCATAGTAGAAGCCTATATTATTTAAAATGTGAAATCCCGTATTTATTCACAAAGAATATCTAATAATTGCATGGAATGGGGCTATTTAAAACCATTTGCTGTACTATGAGCCTTTATTTTTTAATTTAATTTAATGGTATTATTGGATTAGTCTTTAAAAATTAACAGATCAAAATTTTAGATTTTAATATTGTTTCAAAGTTTTAAACCAAAATTTAAAAAAATGTATATAAACTATAGCTTGGTAGGCACACTAAAATAATATTTATATCAAATTGGTTGAAAGATTTAAAGCAAAATTTAGTTTAACTAAATTTAAATTAAATTAAAAAATACAGGAAAAATATTTTGTTTTACTATTCTCCTCTGAAATATTTGTAACCCACTGAAGAATTGAGAAAAATAGTGTTGATTTTTAAAATTTTGCCAAATGACTTTGTACTTTGTCTAAAAAAGAGTCAATGCAGTATTCAATAAGAGAGTAAAACTCACTTTCATTCCTTTTTTTGAAAACTTTTCTCATACGATATTTGTGAATACTTATTCTAGTGTGGATATACAGCTCTGCCTGGGAAAATTACCAATCTGCTTTCATTGTGACTTAAGCTCAGCATGAACAACTTTTTCTTTAACTTGAACTTGGAAAAAAAAAAATCTTAAATAATAAATATATAATGAAAATACAGAGGCACCAGAAGAGAGGGTTTGAGCGTTCCTACTGGGATTTCACCTGATGGGTACACATGATATTCTTTCTATTACCCTAAATAAATAGGTAGAAAAAGCCCTAAAATAAATACATTCAAACAAAAAGATGATTTTTCTTTTACAAAAGTGAATGGATATAGCAAAAAATAGTTCTGAGCTCAGAAGTTCAGCAGAAATTCTGTTTGAGGCCAGACACATCTAGGGAAAGGTAATTAGAGGCTCATGGTCCAGCCAACATGCTTCAGGTGCCACCTGCATCTTTGGTTTGGATGAATTTGCATCTTTTGGCTGTGGGCAAAATGTTTTTATTCCTATCATTTAAAGGAAAGAAAATAGACTATTGACGAATCAAATTTTTGAGATCAAAAGAGAAGCTTTTAAGGAATGTAATTTTTCTTTATTTGATAAGCAAAACCAGTGGCTGTCACGGGGGGACCACCCTTCCACTAAAGGACAAAGGGTAGAGAGCAATAACGTAGCAGGGGAGATCAATAAATAAAAATAGTCACCCCGGGAAGAAAGAGGGTATTAAAGGGGGAGCAGCCTGTGGATGCGCCCAAGGTTGAATAAACAGCCCGGGTGTTGTGGGCCCAGAAGGCTCATCTGCGGGGGCAGTGGTCTGTGGAGGGAGAGTCGTGGAAACACTCCAATGGGCTGGCCAGGACCACTGAGTCAGGGTTTCATGTGACTTTTATGTTAAAAACACTGTGTTTCTTCAAGAAGAACAAAGTAAAAGAATACTCAACAAAGCTTTTCAGTATTCATGAACTGTCCCCTTTACCCATGGAAATCACTTATCGAAACTGTGTGTTGAATTGGAGGTGTACCAGATGCTCTTCTTCCATCTAGTCGTCAGCATGGTAGGGGCCGTGCTTGTGAACATAAGTGCACAGTGGTGAGTTCGTGAACTTAATTGTCAGACCTTGGATGACACCAGGTTTGCGTGAATGGTATGGAGAGCTGCTGACAGGGGCTGTTAAAGCCCCACAAACCGATGAGTTTTGGGGTTGCATGGAGCTTTCTGGCTGCAGTGGCCCCTGGCCTCTGCTCCTGGCTGGGGGGACCCTCAGGGTGTGTTGAGAGGCTGCTGGTGTCTGGGCAGGAGGAAGGAGGGAGGAGGGTGACTGCAGAGCCCCACTCTGCAGGACCCTTCAGAAGGAGGAACTGACCAGAATGGGGGGCGAGAGGAAGATAGTATCCAGATGGGCTCCCGGATTTTGGCATAATTAATAACCTGTCTGTTTATAGGTATTTTGCAATCTGATGGACTTAAGGAAAGTCAGGGAAAATGCAGGTGACATAAAAACCTGGGGAGAAAAGAGCCAATCCAAGGTTCCTGGGGGCTGCTCCCAGATTTGTGGTTTGTGGCTGGGCTGCAGGCGGGCTGGCCGTGCTCACTGGCTTTATTTCCTGACAGAGTCCTCAGGTTCTTGGTGTTAATATTCCCATCTGCAGAATGGAACTGACCGTGGAAATGCTATGTGAGGAGACCAGAGCCTGGTCTATAGTTACAATGAATATCAACTGGTATTTCAATTCTAGATGCCTATTATTTCCTATTTTAGACAACAGAGTGAAACCCTGAGTGACAACGTGAGTGTGAAGGCCATGACGATAGATAAAACAGAACGACGTGTAATGGAGCACTACAACCAACAGACCACTTAGTGCTGCACGTCAAGGATGATGCTGATTTCATTGACTTGGGAGCTTTTCTCCAGATCTCACACTATCTTAGTCAGGAGCCTCCACCCTAGGGAAGAGATTCCAGGCAATTCAGAAACTCTTAACATCAGCTATCAAAGAGTGTATCTTTTCGTTTTCCTTGAGATGGTATGCCAAATTTGCAACCAATTCTCAGAAATGGGAACCACTATTTCAAGAGAAAATAAAATTGCAGAAATATATAGACATGTGCTTTGTAAATAGATAAAGATGATTTGATTCATATTTACTTAATTTTTTGATATGAAAGTTTTATTTGACTATCTCTGGCTTATCAAAATCCAAAAAGACAGTATTGTCTGGAATCACGTACTGTTCCTAAGTAATGCCAGTAAATCAAAGATTCTGTGGTAGGCACAGTGAGTGTGTCGGGCTGTCTATGGTCCAGATGTCTGTCCTCAGACCCGTCCACCTGCCTCCAGCTTGTCCACTGGTATAGTGAGTGCAGATGGCTTTATGGACTCCCCGCGGATTCACAGTGCTCAACATTGAGGGCACCATGGTGAGCCTTTGAGCTCCCTTTTTCCTCTACAATGACATTAGGCAATTTCTGTGACTTTAAAGAGCAGTTTGTAGCCGCTCTACGTGCTGAGCAGCGTGGCTGAGTGGGAGGAAGGAGGCCACTTCCCCGGGGCTGATGACCAGAGGTTTATGCTGAAAGGCTGTAGAGTGGCAGTGTTACACCCCACACCCCCACAGAGCCAGCATGCTCGCCAGGACCTCATCTCAAAATACCAAAAGGAAATTTCCTATTACTCATTAGAATCACCTCTTGAATTCCTCAAGAACACACTGCAAAAAGCTAATTTAGCATTGAAATGGCGATCACCCCACTTTTCAAGAGTACGAAATAACCAACCCATCAAGAGTTCTACTGACAAGAAAAACAAAGGCGCTTTTTCAAATTGTCACCACGGTTCCAGCAGGGAGACACGCGGCTTTTCATCATTGTGACTGCCAGAGGTGGTGTCATTGCCTCTAGGATGCCAGCTTTTATTTGTCTTTTCATTTCCTTAAATAAATATTTTTATATAACTATGTATATTTTGGCTTCTAGCTTTTGTCTTTTTGTTTTAATATATGTACAGTGACACACACACACTTAAAAATGTATATTCCCTTTTCATAAATATGCTTCACACATGCTTTAGCTTTAGTCTTCTTCAACCATGCAACTTCAGAGCTGAAAGGTCTTACAGACATGTCCACTCTCCATTGTCCTGCTGGCTGGGTGGCGTGTCCACTCCCCTGACCCTCACCCTTCCTTCCTTGTCAAACCCTCAGCCTGTTTCCGACCTGGGCCCTGCCCTGTCCCATGGATGAATGAAATGAAAGCGTGTGACCACCTACCCACACACCTTGGCAGAGGTGCGCTCCACACACGACGGCCTCCGCCCAGGCACGTGAGCTTGGTGGCTCCTTCTAGGCGATACCCCGGGAAGCAGGAAAAGGTCAGAGCATCTCCCACGCCAAAGTAGAAGCCGATTCTCCGGCTGAAGGCAGGAACTCCAGGATCATCACACGGCTCCAGGTCATATTCTAAGACAAGAAAGATAGGAAATGTGTAGGGATTTAGTAAAATATGTTGTTAAAATTACATATATATATATGGTGCCAGAAAATGTATGTACATTTTTTAAAAAGGAAAAACCCTATTAAAATTATAATTCTTAACATACGCCTGTAGCAAAAGATAAATACAAGTTACATTTGACTTCTGCAATTACAAGAGGTGCTCAGAGTGGCTGCCCTCAGGATTCAGACGCTCTGATCATGGCAGACCACTGCTTAAGTGACAATGACCAAGTGCCCACCTGTGTCCCTGCATGTGTGCCTCAGTCTCCTCCCAAGACGCCCCCAGTGAAGCCGGCCATCCACGGTGCCTGGCGCCCTCTAAGGTCTCCCATAGCTAAAGTCAGGGGGTGCAGGTTGGGAGGACATGGGGAAACCCAACTACACCTCTGCATCATACGTTCTCCCACCAACTCTCCTTGATGGACGCTCTACCACCATTTTCATTGACACTAGTATTTATTTGATTAACTCCATCTTTTGAGTGAACATTATATAACCTACTCAGTGCTAGGGCAGTACAATACAACTTCAGGCAGTAATACACAGACAATATCCCCTAAAATGTGTAGACCTTTATTTTGGCACCCCTGGAGTATACACGTTCACATAAAAGTCTATATTTATATTTCTCTCCCCAGATGCAGTCATACTGTTGTCTGGAGTGTTTGCCTTTGTACTATTTGCTTTCTTATGACACAGGACAAGGGTTTGGGTGTTTTTTAAAAATAAATAGGCACATAAGAATTATAGTTCCTGAAGGCCGAGAACAGTGCGTATGGGTGATGAAGAGAGGTTGGTTAATGGGTACAAATGCGTAGTTAGATGGAAGGAGTAAGTCTCACTGTGCACAGCAGAGGGAGATACGTATAGTTAGCAACATGTATTGTGTTTTCATAAAGGGGAAGAGATTGCAAATGCTCCCCACTGAAAGAAATGATAAGTGTTTGAGCTGATAAATATCCCAAATGCCCTGATCGAGTAATAATGTATTGCATGCATGTATCAAAACATCTCATGCAACCTATTAATATGTAAAAATAATACGTATCAGAAAAAAAACAGACATGTAACATATTAAAATGGGACCCATTTCAAAACTCAGTTTCATCATACACAAATATTTCACTGATACTTCTGATTTCTACAACCAGTTACACCCCCTTCCCAAATGTGCCTTCTGACACCTCAAGCATAGACAGGCAATAAAAGCAACATCCAAAGGTTGTGCTGGTGGAAAGTGCACCCTAGCTGACGTCACCTCAAAAATGGTGGAACAATGGAATTTCACTCTGCCAATTTGCAATCTATAAATCACACTTTATTGAAATTTGATAGAAAATATTCTGTAATATACTAGAAATTTCTATTAACTAGTCAAGAAGAAGGTGCTAACTACAGATTAAAAAAAAAGTAAAAAAAAGGAAAAGGACTAATGGCTGATGTATTGCTACATCGGGGAAGTGGGTGTCAGAATGCAGCACTGATGACCCGTCTCTGCCTCTGCCTTATTCTCTAGAGCTGATGCTTTCGTGCTGCGCTGTGTGGGTGTGCCTGCCCTCTGGCCATCACTGGTCTCTGGGTCCAGTTATTACATGGTAACTAAGTCCATGTTTTGTCAGTGGGACCCAAGAGAGTGCGGGCGACTGCCTATGAGTTTAGCTTCCTCTTCCTGCTGTACCCCCAGTCTGCAGTGCCAGCATTTAGTCAAATATTGTTGAGTGGTAGGCTGTGTGCCAGGGAAAATATTACCAGGGATTGGAGTGGTGGGAAGTGTCAGGGCCCAGGCCTGGCCAGGTCTCGGGCTCAGCTTAACTAGGTTCCCATAGACCTCTAAGCTACCTTGCTCAGGAACAATTTTTCTTAGGTACCTGAGGGCTATCTACTTTAGCAGGAAAGAGAGAGATAGTCTTTGAGGGAGTAAAGCAGTCTTAGAATAGAGAGATTTTAGTCTTTAGCAGAGCTTAGCGATCTTCAGCAGAGAGACGCCGTGCTGGTGCTCTGCAGGCAGGAGAGGAGACAAAGTCAGAGTAAGCGGGTCCGTGATAAAATGCACATGCTCCCGACTGCCTTCTCCTCCAGCCTAACATAAAGCTGATCTCATGCCTCTCAACACCACAGGTATAGAGACTGCCAATTCACTGCTCTCATCTCGTGAGCTCTCTCATGCTTGTTAGGAGAACTAAATCCCTCTCCGTGCCCTTTCCACCAAGGTGTTCCATTATTGAGCTATGCAGGTCTTTCTTACAACTCTCACTCCTAGCCATAGGCTACATGGGCTGCTGGTGGGAAGCCTTTAGAGAGGATAGTGAATGATCAGTCACGATGAGCACTGTTGCAAAGAGTTGACTTGTACTGCACGTTGGTGCTGCTGGGGGCTTCGTTTGTTTCCCTCTGTGTGGGTTTTATGTTTCTGGATTTTTGTGCATCTCAAAACATTCATTCACTTCCACTTCAGTTTCAGGGCTGTGGCCATAGTGATCACCTTGTGTACCCCAAAATTTTGTTGCCCCTCCTTCTGCTGAGAGCTCACCCCTCCTGGTCTGTGTTTGCAACCACATCTGGGCATGGCAGGTGCCTGCCCAGCAAGTCCATGTTTATCTGCATCTTTCTCCTTGACTTGTTTCATTTTTCTCATACCTTCCCCTCCATGATCATCCCACTGAAATACAGGTTCCTTGGGGGCAGATGTTTTATCTGTTTGCTGCTAGGTCAGTCAATATTCTCTGGGTCAATAAAGATGAGAATGCTTTCTTCTAGCCAAGGGACTGATGCTTCCACAGTGGAGGAAGGCACAGTGCTCGAATTTGAAAATTCATGGCATCATGTAAGGAACAAATACCAAAAAATAACCTTGGAAAAATTACATAATGTTGGTATAATTGTTTTTGTTTTTTAGACAGAATCTCATTTTGCCACCCTCACTAGAGTGCTGTGGCGTCTTAGCTCACTGCAACCTCCAACTCTTGGGTTCAAGAGAGCCTCTTGCCTCAGCCTCCCGAGTAGCTGAGACTACAGGTGCCTGCCACAATGCCTGGCTAGTTTTTAAAGACAGGGTCTCTCTCTGGCTCAGGCTGGTCTCGAACCTTAGAGTTCAGGCAATCCACCCGCCTTGGCCTCCCAAAATGCTGGGATTATATGCCTGGCCATATAAAAACATTGTTACAGAAACATAGATTAAAAAAACAATCTGCTTAGGGGAGAGAGGGAAGGGTGCATGTGAGAGGCCGTATCTGACCTACATGAAGGGTGATTTGCCTGGTGAAGAGGGAAGGAAGGGCCTTTGAATGGAGAGGAAACCATGTGTGCAAGGCGTGGAGTTGTGAAAGTTCTCATCTTTTGATGGAAATGACTAGGGAAGTATACACATTCATTAAAAGTTAGAATTCCAGAAGGAGACACATAGCAGGAGTGAAGAGGAAGCTTGGAGTATCCACCGTGCTCAGTGATCAGTAACAGACCCCCAAGCAGAGCCAGGCTGAGCAGCTTTATCTGAACATACTGGAATATGGGGCCGTTTTTCTGCAATATTACTATTAACATCTGTAGGGATACTGACTAGCAAACGCAATCAGGAAATACTGCTATGACAAACTCTACTACAAAATATAGAAATATACTGATTGAACAGGAAAAAACACAGACAGAAAAGCATAGGAGGGCCCTTGCGAATAAAGGACAGAAAAGGCCCCACGTGGGTGGATGCTTCATTTGTATAATAAAGTTGTCACTTGTTTGTATACTTAAAAAATAAACTTGTTTGTATTGGTGTTACTGACAACTATTTGCAGCCCACTTTCAAGGCAAAAATCCTTCCAAGTAAGATTGTTCATATAGCACATCCAAAGAAACATCTGCTTTAAAGTGGGGTTTACAATCAAAGGAGTGCCCATTGCTTTTAAAAAGACTGTCTGTGTGGGTGGTGCCTGTGGCTCAAAAGAGTGGGGCACCGGCCCCAGATGCCAGAGGTGGCAGGTTCAAACCCAGCCCTGGCCAAAAACTGCAAAAAAAGAAAGAAAGAAAAAGACAGTCTGTGCTTATGTGAAACCAAGATGAAACTGACTTTTTTCTGCAAACTTTTGTAGTATTTTTCTATTGGTTATGAGTAAGTGAATCATTCTAAATATTCACAAACTGTTACCACTTTACATTTGACTCCTGCAAGTATTTGAAAACTCTCCTGAAGAGCGTGGAAAACACCAATACACAGAGTTTGTTGTAGTTACAGTTGGGGCTTCCTTGTCAGCTGTGTGTGAAAGAGGAAAGCAGCTCCAGAGTTCCCCTGAAACTTCTGATGATTTCCAGGGCGGGAAAGTGTCGTGTGCTGGACACGTGATCCCCAGTGCAGGGGGAGTGAGGAGGGGCCTTCTGGGGAGCGTTTAGGCCGGGAGGGCTCCACACTCGGGAGGGGATTACTGATATTCTAAAAGGGTTTCTCCTTCCCTGCCAGGTGAAGCCTCAGCAAGAAGGCTCTCCATAGGAGCCAGCATACTGATCTTGGACTGCCCAGCTTCCAGAGCTGTAAGAAAGAACAGTCTGTCCTTTATAAATTATCCCGTCTCAGGTATTTTGTTATAGCAGCACAAACAAAGGCAGAAGTAATCAAAAGACTTAAAATCAGCCTGTGCCAAGATCACTAGAATAAGAAACAGATGGATGAAAAGAATGGGGTTTGCCCAGACGCAGGGGGGACACCGCAGAAGAGATCCATAGACTCGTTTCCCAGCCATTTTCACTGTTTGGAGTATTCTATTTAAATTTATTTTGGATCACGATGAAAGTAAAAACAGAGGAGTATTACTAGTCTCATAGTGATACTAATTGACATACACCAGGGGAGAATGCAGACAGAGGGATTTAGGTATTAGTGTTAGGAAGATTTAAGTCTTTGATATATAAAGTGGCCAGTTTCATGATTACCACTGGAGGTAGCAAGTTTCCAAGAAATCAAGTAGTCTGAGCCAGTCTTGAAAACTCCAATTTAATGCAGTAAAATACCAAGAAAAACCAACAAAGTCAGGTTAAAATAAATGGCAACTTGGCAGAATTAACAGGAATATATAATAGATCAGAACATCTTAAAATTGCCAAGAAGTGTTTTTCTTTAAGAAAATGTTTCACTTTATATAATTTTAATGATCATGTAGTAGTTAGTGAGCAATTATAAAGTTCTGATTAGAGTTAACTATGGAACAGTGTGGGTTCTTGGGTTTAACTGCTCCAGTCCACCTATAAACAGATTTATCTTCAACAAATATATAGGAAATGTTTTTTGAGATTTGCAACAATTTGAAAAAGCACACAGATGAATCACATAGTCTGTAAGTATTGAAAAAAATTGAAAAGCTAGGTGTGTCTTGATAGCACAAAGTATATTTATAAACTAGTCTAGGCTATTAGCAGTTCAATTTTTGAGGAGTCAAAATTTAAACTCAGATTTTTCCTACTGCACAAAGGTCACTGTCCAACGGACTACGGTATGTGTAAGATATTGGAATAGAGCTAATGTTTATAGAAAGGCAGAACAAACAGAAACCCTTCTATCACAATTCTTTACTTTTAGTACAGGAGTGATAAATATTCAAATACTGCAACAAATAATCCCATGAGTGACATCAAAAGTTTGGAATTTATGGGATCTTAAAAGTGGAAGAAATCACATGTGATTTTGGTACTCAGTGACCATTTTACGGAAATTATGTTAGATTTGGGAGTGGAGAAACACTTTTTCCAACCGTCATGTGCACACATGTATATTACTATAATTATTCACACCCATTAATAATTTACACTAGTTGGTCCCTTTGGGCTGCTGGGGGGAGCAGAGAATGTTGATACTGAAGGCACCGCAGAGTCCTAACCAGTATATGTTCATTGAAAACTGTTTATGTGACCAAATTATCCTGCATAGGCTTGACCAGTTTTTTATGTGTGTGTAACTTTTATCTCATCTGTAAAAAACAAAAAAAAATTAGTACCTATGTCATATAGCCATATAAATAAAAAAAGTTAACCAGTGCAAATGTCTGAAACAACATAAATTCTGTGCAAATGTACAATTTGTATAATTAAAGGTAAGAATCTAGTAACTTGGAGCACCATCTTGTCACTGTGCATGGGTAAATAAACTAAAAGCTCATCCTCCATTGTATGTGTCACACACGTTCAGTCACTCAGGGAAAGGGCACTATTATTACCAGAGGAGGGAAACATCAAAAAGACTGACATACCTGAAAATGTGATATTGAAGCCCTCGTAGGAAATGGAAAAGTCTGATATAAATCGGAGCTGGGCAGTGAAGTTTCCAAATAAACCTGCCTTAATAGTATGAGGCAGGACTGATCCTGTGAGCCTGGCAACAGGTTCAGAGAAACTTCCATCCTCTGTGATCAGCAAATAGTCATGGGAGCTCTCCAGGTGAAAGGTGTGAAAAATCATCTGGACCCCTGAGAAAGTGGGGGGCGGGGGATGAGAGACAGAGAGAAACAGAGGGAGAGAAAGAAGGAGAGAGAGACAGAGAGACAGAGAGAAACGGAGAGAGAGAAAGAAGGAGAGAGAGACGGAGAGACAGAGAGAGAGAAAGAGGGAGAGAGAGATGGAGAGAAATAGAGAGAGAGAAAGAGGGAGAGAGAGACGGAGAGAAACAGAGAAAAAGTAGGAGAGACAGAGAGTAAAAGAAGGAGAGAGAGAGAGACAGAGAGAAACGGAGAGAGAGAAAGAGGGAGAGATGGAGAGAAACAGAGAGAGAGAAAGAGGGAGAGAGAGACGGAGAGAAACAGAGAGAGAAAAAGGAGAGACAGAGAGAGAGAAACAGAGAGAGAGAAAGAAGGAGAGACAGAGAGAGTAAAAGAAGGAGAGAAAGAGGGAGAGAGAGAGAGACAGGAGGGGGGTCAGAGAGAGAGGGAACCAAGAGTGGAGAGAGGGAGAGATGAGACAGAGGAGATGAGAGAGACAGAGAGGGGCAGAGAGAGAGGTCAGTAGAGTTAATAGTTGCTGAAAAATAATTTCTTCTGGGCCTAGAGACGTAAAAGTCTTGAATCAAAACATTAAATTGTTATCTCACTATTTAAATACAACTTTTAAGTTAAGAGAGTGGTTTTAGAAATGAAGAAGAGGAAAAACAACAAAAAAGATAAATGCTTATATATCCATAAGCACTGATATGGAGGTAGGCGTAGGTGGGTATGGAGGTAGGTGCAGATGCGGGTGCAGGTGTGGATACAGGTGCAGGTGCGGATGCAGGTGCAGGTGTGGATACAGGTGCAGGTATGGATACAGGTGCAGGTGTGGATACAGGTGCAGGTGTGGATGCAGGTGCAGGTATGGATACAGGTGCAGGTGCTGATACAGGTGCAGGTGCGGATGCAGGTGCAGGTGTGGATACAGGTGCAGGTGTAGATACAAGTGCAGGTGTAGATAAAGGTGCAGGTGTGGATACAGGTGCAGGTGTAGATAAAGGTGCAGGTGCGGATGCAGGTGCAGGTGCGGATGGAGGTGCAGGTGTGGATACAGGTGCAGGTGCGGATGCAGGTGCAGGTGCAGATACAGGTGCAGGTGCTGATACAGGTGCAGGTGCGGATGCAGGTGCAGGTGCGGATACAGGTGCAGGTGTGGATACAGGTGCAGGTGTAGATACAGGTGCAAGTGTGAATGCAGGTGCAGGTGTGGAAGCAGGTGTAGATGCGGATACAGGTGCAGGTGCAGATACAGGTGCAGGTGCGGATGCAGGTGCAGGTGCGGATGCAGGTGCAGGTGCGGATGCAGGTGCAGGTGTGGATACAGGTGCAGGTGCAGGTGTGGATGCAGGTGCAGGTGCTGATACAGGTGCAGGTGCGGATGCAGGTGCAGGTGCGGATGCAGGTGCAGGTGCGGATACAGGTGCAGGTGTAGATACAGGTGCAGGTGCGGATGCAGGTGCAGGTGCGGGTGCAGGTGCAGGTGTGGATACAGGTGCAAGTGTGAATGCAGGTGCAGGTGTGGAAGCAGGTGTAGATGTGGATACAGGTGCAGGTGTAGATACAGGTGCAGGTGTGGATGCAGGTGCAGGTGCGGATGCAGGTGCAGGTGTGGAAGCAGGTGTAGATGTGAATACAGGTGCAGGTGTAGATATAGGTGCAGGTGTGGATGCAGGTGCAGGGATTGATGAGGGTGCAGTCTGGATGTTGGTGCAGGTGAATGCGGGTGCAGGTGTAGATATAGGTATAGATATGGACAGGTAAGACAAGGAATTACATTCAGATTGGTCACTAAGCTCATGGGGAGAGCGTCTGTTCCAAAGGGACAAAGGACCAGATAACTTTTCATTGTATACCACACAGCTGCCCTTCAGATAATCTCAATTGGAGGTCTCTGTAACTGGGAAAATTCTTTGATATTGTAGTTTATTTGCTCCTAGTGCCCATTTACTGATAGGGACACGGTCATAATGCGTTATTTCTGAATTTGCTTAAACTGGTCTCGAACTCCTGAACTCAAGCAAGACTAAGTCATGGTTAGTCTTTTACCATGAATGAAATTAACTATGAATATGAACATGTCATTTTAATACAAATGCATATTTTTATGATTGGCAAAGCCTTGGTCATTCAGAATACATCTCTTCCTCTTAATTTTCATTAGGGCAAAGTTCTTCTTTAAAGTGCACTCAAGGTTGCACAGTGTAACATAGTAGATATAGTAAAATATGAAAAGTCTTCATAACACTTATGTGATCAAAATTCTAAGTAGATTCTTAATATGACTACTTCAGTCACATAAAAAGATTCAGGGTACAGACCTAAAACCACTGTTTATAATCTACATTTCTTGCATGAAATGCACATTTTCTTGGTTTTCACTATACTTGTCTTTAAAATGAAGAATACAATTTCTAGTCTATGAGGCATCCTCAGACTATATGAAGATAAGTGGTTTATTTTGTGTGGTTAATACTGGGTAAACTTAAAATACAAGGTAAAGGCAAAAATTATTGTAGATTTATCATGTAAATTAGATGTCTAGATAATTGCTTTTTATGGTTTTATTTAATCAATATTCAAATTTTCTTTAATTGATGCCTTTATTATACTTAATTTTCAAGCTTATCTTAACATTTATATATCCACATTATCTGATAAAGAGCAATACAAGAAATATACATTGGTTTGTAGTCCCAAAAATAATAAAAGAAAATTCTTCCAAAATCTTATTAAAAATAAAAATCAACAATCTGAAATATATACAAGAAAATTAGTTATCTTAATTGTTCTCACAGTAATATATTTTCCTTTCTTCCCATGTTTTAGCCTCCTTTCCTATTCTGTGCATTTGAGATCTACGACATGTCCTTACCTTTTCCATGAGACACTTCAATGGTCCAGGTACAGTTTAGAGAATTTGGATAAAAATCTGGAAACCCAGGAGAAAGGACTGTTCCACTTTTCCCATGAATGTAGCCTCCACATAGAGCTTAAAATAATAAAGAGAGATTATCATTATTTATGAACTTCCTAATGACTTCTAGGTCACAATGATTGCTAGAACAAAATGCTTCTAAAATGACAAGATCAAATGTCATATCCATGAAAAGTCAAGAAAACCTTCACTTGAAATTGTAACATGCCAGCTCATGTGCAGGTATCATCACCAGTACAGGACCCTGAAAACCTAAGAGGAGAAGGCTCAGCCAGTTAATCAGGAGGCAGCCGGCTGAGTGCCCAGACAGAGCAGGCTGGCCCTCGCATGAGCTGCTGAGCTTTGCAGCATCTCAGTGAGTTTAGATCCCCTACAACAAAGCATGCCATGTTCAAAACTAATACAGAGACTCATTTTTAAAGGCAGGAAAATAAATTATATATAATCATTTCAGTGGAAAAGTAGCAACTATTAGAATGTCAGCATAATACTGGAGTTGAAATCTGCAGACTCGTGATATGAGTTCAAACTCCAGTCCTGCTGTTTGATGGTTCTGAGATCTTTGGTAAGTTATTTGCCTTCTATCCAGGACATCTGTAAAATCGAAAAAGTGATAATGCCCATCTCATGGATAGGCATGTGCACTGATTGCCATTGTAGAACACAAGTGTCTCATCAATATTAAGCCCACAAAATATTAGCTACTGACAGGTGTTCACAGGAATTTGATCTTTAACCAGCAGAGGCAGAGTCCTGAACATATAATATTGATCAAAGCTACGTATTGATAAGTGTTCATTTGTTTACTATTGAATTACTGTAAATTTACTTATCAAATTTTGTGAAAAATTTAAATCATTTATGAAATTAAACCATTTTATGCAAAATTGAGTTATCACACATCTAAGTCAGGAGTCTTGACTCCAAATTGTACATATTTCATGTAAACTGATAAAAGTTGATTTGCGTCCAGCTACATTTAAAAACTATCATTTTTTTTTTTCATCCTCTGTCCTACGCCATGAAGAAAAAATTATTGCATCTCACATTGCGGGGGGTCCTGGCAGGGGATGCTCTACCCACGCGTTGGCCCCCAGAAATCACCAACCCAGCCCTGCCACACTGCCCTTCAGGAGCCAAGTCACAAACACAGTTACTGACCAAGCAGTTCTGATGCTTATTTCAATTCATGTGACTGCGAACACAACACAGTCCAATTCATACACTATTTTTTGTATAAAAAAAGATTTTGTATAAAAATAACTTCATAAATCTTATGTTTTTTTCAGGAAAAGGAAATGTGATATACAGAAAACTGAATTTTGATTCTCATCTAAAATTGGAGAGAGGAGGGAGTGACATAAAGTATCTGCCTTACATTTCAGTGCTCACCGGAGTCTGTAACTGTATCCATATATAGACACGCCTCTATTCCCAAGGCAGCGCTACAAATATAGCTGCATATAATTTGAATTACATTGATCTATTTCTTTATGCATGTTAGAGTATTTCCTGGGTAGTTGTAAAAGATACAGTAAAATTTGACCTTTGCTATTCTTAATGGGATAATTTCTTGAGTTTTACTTTTGTATTTATATAACCTACCCAACATCAAAGAAGCTGATACAGTATATTAGAATTCTTTAGGATGGACGACTAAGATGCTCGGAAAACAGAAAAGACTTAGACAAAGGAGGCCCAGGAACTGGTATTCAAGGCATGAGAACTGCCCTGTCCCTCATTTAGCCTCAGCAAATTGATTTTTAACACCTGAAGTTCTTACTTCATTGCATGATTTAAAAATGTCTTTCCTATGCTGATGTCTTGCAAACTTTTTAACAGTGTTGCTACAAATATGGCCTTTTTCCAATCAATGCTTGAGGAGCATAAGGAGTTTGCAAAAATATTCATTTAATAAAAAAAATATTTCAAAGTGTTCCTGCATCTGTCTTTCACCAAATTAAAGGAAAATGATTTATCCCAATGTTTACCACATTTCTGCAAAATCAGAGCATGCTAAAGGTTAACATTAAAAACAAACTGAACCAGTGTTATGGAAATGGGGAAGATACTGGTAGAGTTTGTCATTCCCATAGTGATAAAAACCATTCTAACTAATCCTCATTCCCTGTTCCTTTACTGAGAACTATTCATTTTTAAGGGTTTAAATATCCTATTTGTGTATCCTTTGTTACAGTAAAAACTTGTGAGGTTTAAGAGATTGTTTACCTAAGTTGAAAGGGCAGTGCATTGAGAACAATGATTACAGTTATGTCTGAGAGCAGTCAACCTCATGGACTAAGACCCACAAATCAAACACTAAACGCTCCCAGTTTGCAGATTTCTTAGTAATCAGTCTTTTGCCACAAATTCATTATTCTCTGAAATGTATTTCAGTGTGGCAAAACAAATCTTCATGCTACCAATACCCTCAAAAAGTTTACATTTCAAATTCACATCAATTTATATTGGCAGACAATAAGAAAACAAAATGCACATTTTATGTACGTGGATTTTTTAGGGAAAACACCAAACATAAACCTTACATCTGGAAAGCATCTCAGTTACCTGCAAGGTGTTCAGGCCCTTTGCGTCTATGCCTACCCCGTTCCTCTGGAATCATTCCATTTTGATTTTTGTACTTCAGTTAACTTCCAAAACTTTGCAAATACACCACGCTGATCAGCTCCAGGTTATTTTACTGACTTCCTCTGCCTAAAAAGCTTCTTCACATGTTCACCACTTTGGAAAAATGCCTCTCATCAATGGAACCCCAGGTCAAATGTTGTATTAGTGATAAATTCCTGGTCAGTTCCTACTCCCCAGGAGTTTGAACTTACACAAAAGAGACTATATCAGGTGTGTACAATATACCTCTTAAATCCAATACATGTTAGTGATACATTTTATTTTATTTTTCTTACAAAAATCAAACACTTTTTCTTTATTTTGAGAAGAACCATAATAAAAGGGGCTTTGAAATCGGGCAGGTATTAGATATAATTTTTAGTAGGTCCAGAATTGAACACATCATTTAATGTTTTAATATCTATACAGCCACCAGCAAAAGATGGAAAATTATACATTATAGCAAAGTTGCGATGATTAAATTAGACAAATGTAGATGTACTGAGAGAGAAAGTCTAGGACCTTCTAGCTAATTATTTAGCTGAAATATTGCAGACACCTAAAATCAATGTGAAGGACCAAGGAAGGGGAAGGGAGGGGGGAGGTTTTGGTGGAGGGAGGGTGATGGGTGGGGCCACATCTATGGTGCATCTTAGAATGGGTACAGGCGATTGCAC
>CAUYPK010117311.1:0-15808 GCA_963574355.1 Loris lydekkerianus
GAAGGAGCTGGAGCAGGTGTGTAACCCCATCATCAGCGGACTGTACCAGGGTACGGGTGGTCCCGGGGCAGGCGGCTTCGGGGCTCAGGCCCCCAAGGGGGGCTCTGGGTCTGGCCCCACCATTGAGGAGGTGGATTAGGAGATTTTTCCAAGATTGACACATTTTAGAGATGGTTGGGATTTGAGACTTTGGATTTCCTTATTTCTCCCTGTCCTCGTTTCTGGTCTTTGCATGTTGCAATATTGAACTGAGGGTTTTTTTTCCTTGTTTGGAGAGAAACACACACACACACACACACACACACACACACACCTCTGAATGTGGAGATGAATTGATACTGCCACCTTGTGTTTATTTTCTTTTTTGTAATACACTTTACTCGGACCTTATTTTTCACTACTGGTTACTTCGAAATAAATAAACTTTAAAATGGAGTCATGTCTTACGTCTTTATTTTGAGGTCTATTGGGTCTCATTTTCTAAAATTGAATGGCTTTTTGCCTCAAGGTCAGAGATTGAAGAGTGTGTATATTTTGTTCTGTGAGCGCTTGTGTTAGGTGTTAACCTTCAGTAATATTTTTTCTTTAAAAAGCTGTTTATTGGCCAGGGGAAGTGGCTCTGCCTGTAATCCTAGGTAGCACTCTTCAGCTCAGGTGTTTGAGATGACCCTGAGCAAGAGTGAGAGACCTCCACCTCTGCTAAAAAATAGCTTAGAAAGGGGTTGTGGTGAGTGTCTGTAGTTCCAGCTACTAGGGATGCTGAGGCAAGAGGATCACTTGAAACCAACAGGAAGTTCAAAGTTGCTGTGAGTTAGGCTGACACCAGGGCACTCTAGCCTGAGCAACAGAGTGAGACTCTGTCTCAAAAAAGAGAGAGAGAGAGAGAGAGAAACCTTTTTATGCTGAGTGGGTTGAATGTGTGGGTCCAGAAAAAGTTAAAAACACCTGGCAGTGGAATTAATGTCTTTATTTAAAAAAAAAAAAAAAAAAAGACACCTGGGTGGGTAGCCTTAAGGTGGATGAGGGAGGGGACAGATCTGTGTAATACTGGTCTCAAAAGAGGCTAGGCCGTCGACAGTGTTTCTAGACATGGGCAAAAGGAGAGGCATTAGGTGTGAGGGGGATGCTGCTTACTCTTAAGCACGTGAAATATTCAGAAACTTGATATTAATCTAGATTAAATATAGAATGAAAAGAGTCATAAATTGACAGTGAACAGATGGGGAAAACTGACATACTGAGTTATGCACAAGTGTCTTTACTGTGATCTTTACTCATTTTTTTATTTTTATTTTTTCCTAGTAAGGAAGTATTTGGCTTAATGCCTCCCCTGAAGTAGTTATTTTTCTTTTCTTTCTTTTTTTTTTTTTCCTGATACAGAGTCTTAAGCTGTCACCCTGGGTAGAGTACTGCGGTGTCATAGCTCACAGCAACCTCCAACTCTTGGGCTTAAGTGATCCTCTTGCCTCAGTTTTGCTTTCAGTAGGGACAGGGTCTGGCTTTTGCTCAGGCTGGTCTGGAGCTTGTGAGCTCAAACCATCCACCCACCTCGGCATTCCAGAGTGCTAGGATTACAGGCATTAGCCAATGTGCCTGGCCTTCCTTTCTTATCTTTTTTTTTTTTTTTTTTCTGAGACAGGGTCTTGCTCTGTTTCCCTGGTTAAAGTATAGTTTCGTCCTTATAGCATTATAGCTCAATGCAACCTTAAACTTGGGAGGCGGTGTCAAGCAATTCTGCTTCAGTAGCTGGGACTATAGATGCTTCAGTAGCTGGGACTATAGAACAAATAATTGTTCTTTTTTGAGACAGTCTCAAGCTGTCGCCCTGGGTAGAGTGCTGTGGCATCACAGCTCACAGCAACCTCAAACTCTTGGGCTTAATGGGTGGTGCCTGTGGCTCAAGGAGTAGGGCGCCAGCCCCATATGCTGGAGGTGGTGGGTTCAAACCCAGCCCCGGCCAAAAACCTCAAAAACAAACAAACAAAAGAACTCTTGGGCTTAAGTGATTCTCTTACCTCAGCCTTCCAAGTAGCTGGAACTATAGGCACATAAATAATTTTTAATTTTTTGTAGAGATGGGGTACCTTGCTCAGTCTGTTCATGAACTCTTGGTCTCAATCCTTCCTATTTTGCCTCCCAAATTGCTAGGATTACAGATGTGAGCCACCACATCCAGCCTAAAGTTATTTCTGAAAGGATGCTGAAACAGAAATGCTACATTTTAATTACCCCTGTGAGCACCTTAGGGAGAAATCACCTAAGAAAATGGTGGCTCAGGCTCGGCGCTCATAGGTCAATGGTTAGGGCGCTGGCCACATACACTGAGTTGGCAGGTTTGAACCCAGCGAGGGGCTGCTAAACAACAATGACAACTACAACAAAAAAATAGCCGGGCGATGTGGCAGGCACCTGTAGTCCCAGCTACTTGGGAGGCTGAAGCAAGAGAATCACTTAAGTCCAAGATTTTGAGGGTGCTGTTAGCTGTGAGACCAAGGACCTGTATTTGAGGGGTCTGTTGCACCAGGTACTGTACTGACACTTCATTAGGGTATTATTGATGTTCACAAGTGAACATGTGAGGAAGTTTATAAGTTACTAGCTTAAGTAAAATGACTTGTGGGTTTTTTTTTGGGGGGGGGGTTGAGACAGAATCTCAAGCTGTCACCCTGGGTAGAGTGCTATAGCATCACACCTCACAGCAACCTCAAACTCTTGGACGTAAGCAATTCTCTTATTTCAGCCTTCCATGTAGCTGGGACTACAGATGCCTACCATAACACCCGGATAATTTTTTTGGTTGTAGTTGTCATTGTTTGGCAGGCCCAGGCTGGATTCGAACTCACTAACTCTGGTGTATGTGGCCCTAGGTGCTGAGCTACAGGTGCTGAGCCTTAAGTGTTTTTTTTTTTTTTGAGACAGAGTTTCACTATGTTGCCCGGTAGAGTGCCATGGTATCACAGCTCACAGCAACCTCCAACTCTTGGGCTTAAGCGATTCTCTGATCTCAGCCCCCCAAGTAGCTGGGACTATAGGCGCCCACCATAATGCCCAGCTATTTTTTGGTTGTAGTTGTCATTGTTGTTTGGCATGCCTGGGCTGGGTTAGAACCCACTAGCTCCAGTGTATGTGGCTGGCGCTCTAGCCACTTAGCTACAGGTGACAAGCCTACTTAAGGGTTTTAAAGAAAATCACTAGTTAAACAAAGAGTTGACCCTGGATTCTAACACTGTCCTAAGTCCGCTGGGCTTTGTTTATGCACGCCCGTTTCCAGGTTATGTTTCTACTATAGGTTTCACAATTAGTATCACTTTTGCTGATACTCTGTATAATCCTAAACAATTATGCCAAATAAAAGAAAATTTGTCAGCCCAGAACCAGGAAGACCTAAATACAGAATTCCTTCCCATGCACTTTTCCCTTGGAGATACTTCATGTCGGAGCTGCTGGCATCCTATGAGTAGTTCTTTCCACAGCCTCCTTGTTGGAAAACCGTCTGCCACATTACTCAAAGCTTGGGAACTGAGCCCCTTTAAAAATCAGTTGTATGTAGGGGTGATGAAAATGTTTTGGAACCAGATAGGGGTGGTTGCATTGTGAAGGAACTAAACAGCACTGAATTCCACACTTTAAAATGATCAATTTATGTCAGTGATTTTTTCACAGCAAAATAGAAAAAAAATCAATTGTATCAATGTTAGGTAAAAGCACTTTATGAGCTTATGTGTTAATTATAACTTATTTCTGAAAGGATGATGAAAGAGAAATGCTACATTTTATTTATTTATTTATTGAGACAGAGCCTCAAGCTGTTGCCCTGGGTAGACTGCTGTAGCATCACAACTCACAGCAACCTCCAACTCATGGGCTCAAGCGATTCTCCTGCCTCCGCCTCCCAAGTAGCTGGGACTACAGGTGCCTGCCACAATGCCTGGCTATTTTTATTTATTTATTTATTTTTTGGTTGAAGCCGTCATTGTTGTTTGGTGGGCCCCAGCTGGATTCGAACCTGCCATCTCAGGTGTATGTGACTGGTGCCTTATCCGCTTGAGCCACAGGCGTGACCCGAGAAATGCTACATTTTAATTATCCCTGTGAACACCTTAGGGAAGAGTCACTTAAGAAAATGGTGGTTCAGGTGGTGCCTGTGGCTCAAAGGGGTAGGGCACCAGCCCCATATGCTGGAGGTGGTGGGTTCAAACCCAGCCCCGGCCAAAAAAAAAAAAAAAAAAAAGAAAGAAAATGGTGGCTCAGGGCTGTGCCCACAGTTCAGTGGACAGGGCACTGGCTACCTACACCAAGGCTGGAGAGTTTGAACCTGGCCTGGGCCAGCTAAAACAACAATGACAACTGCAACAAAAAAATGGCTGGGCATTGGGCAGTGCCTGTGGCTCAAAGGAGTAGGGTGCTGGCCCCATAAGCCGGAGGTGGTGGGTTCAAACCCAGCCCCACCCAGAAACTGCAAAAAAAAAAATAGCTGGCCGTTGTGGGGGGCACCTGTAGTCCCAGCTACTTAGGAGGCTGAGGCAAGAGAATTGCTTGAGCCCAAGAATTTGAGTTTGCTGTGAGCTGTGATGCCACAACACTCTACCCAGGGCAACATATTAAGACTCTGTCTCGAAAAAAAAAAAAAAAGAAGAAGAAGAAAGAAAGAAAATGGTGGCTCAGGCCAGGCACAGTGGCTCATGCTTGTAATCCTAGTACTCTGGGAGGCCGAGGCAGGTGGATTGCTTGAGCTCACAGGTTCAAGATCAGCCTGAGCAAGAGCAATACCCCATCTCTACTAGAAATAGAAAATGTGAGGCAAAAGAATCCCTTGAGCAAGGGATCCAAGAGTTGGAGGTGGCATAGCCGTGAGCTATGATGCCATAGCACTCTACCCAGAGCAACAGCTTAAGACTCTGTCTCAAAAAAAAAAAAAGAGAAAAAAGAAAATGGTGACTCAATAGTCCAAGGACCTCTATATTTGAGGACTCTATTGTACTAGGCAAAGACCTTCAACTAGTTAACTAAATAATCTGTAATCTCAGCACTTTGAGAGGCCAAGGAGATGGGGGAAGGATCCCTTGAGGTCAGGAATTTGGGACCAACCTGAACAACCTAGTGAGAAGCCCTCATCTCAAAAAAAATTTTTTTTGTTTTAGTACCAAGTACTCGAAAGCCTGAGGTGGGAGGATCACTTGACCACAAAAGTTTGAGGTTGCAGTGAGCTAAGATGACACCACTCTGCTCTAGTCCAGGCAACAGAATTAGACCCTGTCTTAAAACAAGCAAACAAAAATCAACTTTCTATGAAGAAAATCTAGTACACGGATATGGCACATATAGGTCTATCTCACTTTGGAAGTTGTAAATAGGAAAGAAATGTAAGATATTTTGGTTCTCAGGCCAGCACATAGAGGAATATATATCCCTTGTGGTAGTTAAACTGTAGCACTGTGGACTCCGGCCACAATGTAAATCAGTCTTCCTAGGAATATACATTTGCTATAGGACCTCCTTTCTACTTTAAAGCTGTAGTAGCATTTGTGACTCATTTGCAGACAGTACATCGACCCTTTAAACCACTGGCTACAACCTACAAACTATTTGTGGGTGGGGTGGGGGAGAGGGTAGTTGGGAAATGGTGACTATAGGGAAGGACCTGCCAAATGCCTATGATAAGAGAGATTAGAGAAATCTCCAGAAATAACTTTGAATGGAGAAAACAAGAGTTCTTATGACCAGGTCAAGGTTACTATTAGGTGTTTTATCAACAAATCAGTATGCTATTGCCATACCTTAGCAAAGTACTGATCTTGAAAATACTCTTTGCAACATCAAGGAGATCATCAGGAGGAGGGAATTGTAGAATTAGCAAAGACAACCACAGTGCCATCCACAAAAAGTTTTTCATTTGTTTTCTGAGACTGAATCTCACTCCAATGGCCTGGTAGAATGTCCTGCCGTTAACACCTCACTGCAATCCCCAACTTCTGCCTCAACTTCCCGAATAGCTGAGACAAGGCTTGGGCCACCACACCTGCCTAATTTTTCCTATTTTTGGTAGGAAGGGGTTCTTGCTCTTGCTCAGGCTACTCTCAAACTCCTGATTCTGTGCAGTCCTCTAGCTTCAGCCTCCCAGAGTGCTGGGATTACACTGCGCCCGATCCATTAAAAAAATGTTTTGAGTAGGAGAAAGTTTAAGGAAGGGCAAGTGCATCAGGAAAAAGATCCACAGGTGTGGAAAAACATTTTATTATGTTCCCAGATGCCATTATGGCTTGCACTCCTATGCCAGGCCTTAGAATCAGGAGGCCATGACAATAAGACTGATTTTATATGGATTTTGAGCCCAGGATATTGATTTTTTTACAACACACATTCTTACTGTCAAAAGATGAAAACGATACCAAAACAACTTAAAATCAAGTACAGTATTTTATAAATGTGAGAGAAGTGGGTGGCTTACAGCTAAAAGAGGAGTTAGGGTTATTTCAGGGGAGGAGCCAATACTGGGGATTTCTAAAGGAGCGGTCCTCACGTAGGCATCCGGCGCGGTGACTGCTCTCAGTCCTTCCTCTACCTCATCTGCTCGGGATAGCCCTGTGAAGGATCGGCGCGGTGCAGCCGAGGGAGTAAGCCCTCCAGACCCTGGCCCTCTCCTACCCTGCTATTCAAATTAAAGTTTCAGGGGTGGGCCGCGGAGCGCTTCCGGACGCCGCGTTAAACCCACCTCTCCCTGTCCCCCTCTGTACGGCCCTAAGTTGGAAGAAGCAGCTACTCTGAAGCTGAAGTAAGAGGTTGGCTTGAGTCCAGGAGTTTGGGGCTGCAGTGATCCGTGATCGCGCCACTGCGTACTTCAACCTGGGCGTCAGTGAGTCATCCCTCTCCGAAATATCCAAAGAACTGGAGGAGAGGACACCACCGGGAGTGGTGGGAAAGGTCCACGGAGAGGGACGGGGAGGAGCCCAGAAATCGAGACTCGCTCCTGAGGGTCTTGGACCGTTTTCCGCCTGCCAGTGCCTCTCTGGGATGAGGAACTAGAGCCGGTGGCAAGATGGTGGCTGAGGAACTAGCCGACACCCCTGCACACACGCACACACACCCCACCTAGCGTCGCGCGTCCCTGCACTTGTCTCCGGCCGCGGGACCCTTCTCGCTTCTGGCCACGCAATTCATCTGGCTTAGTTGTATGGAACTTATAAAAATTTCCAGTGTTTCTGTCTAATAAATTCGTATGACAGAAAGTCTAAAGAGCTTTGCGATTTTTCTCCCTTTTTAGGAAAAACATTGGAAAGCGCAGGCAACAGGCCGGGCAGCCCCGCGGTGCCCCGGCGGCGCCCCGCCCCCTTGGCTCTTTTCCGCTGTTGCTGGCTGTGCCCCCAACTTTCTGGAGTATTCTGACCTGGAAGGTGGGGAGGGCCTTGTCATTGTCTTTGGAACACTCCCCAACAAATAAACTGTTCCACCCAACTCTCGACCTCTTCAAACCCGCTCTAGGACATCAAGCTTAGTGAAGACACTACTTTTAATATGCAGAGGATTCAGTGAACGATTTGCCAGCCTTGCCATAGTGAGAGGGTTTCCTCTCCTTTCCCCCTCTCTTGACCAAGCAGCCTTTTCTGTAGGGAGAAGCTGGAAGGAGAGGTGGTAGTGAGTTGGAAGAAGGGAATGGCTAGGACGGGCTGGCCATATACCCGCTAGTGCCCTAGATGGTCCCAGGTGGGACATTTGATCTTCACTCCCTTCTGTGTTCATTTGTTTTCTTTCCTCTGCTTAGAGAATAAAACGACTAGGTCCATAAGTCAGTATTGAAAGTAGAAAATAATAATAAAGTAAGGATATGTAAGTCTGATCACCAGTTCTATAATTATGTGTCATGTGGGGTGACCAGATGAAGCCATTGAACTACTCTGATTTTCTGTGCTCATCTTTGAAAATGAAAAGGTTTGCCTGAGTGGCCTGTGTCTAAACATTTCAGGACAATTTCTACATAAAGCTGAAAATAACACTGCCCTGGTCTTGGTAGTGGGTCCTCAACTTTATAAGCATCTCAATGTGGATGACTAAGAAGGGGATTTCAGAGTACAAGATCCTCAACAAAAAAGGAAGACAAGACAGAAAACTTTTGAGCACATACGGTGTACCTGAAGTGTACACTTTAGTAATCTTTGATGCCATCATCATCCTTATGAAATAGATAATTGTTCATCTATTTCAGAAATGAACATACATTATGGGCTGGGACAATCCTAGGGCTCTGGGAGGCTGAGGAGGGAAGATTCCTTGAGCTCAGCAGTTCAAGACCAGCCTAAGAGTGAGATCCCTCTCCACTACGAATAGAAAAATTAGCCACAGTTGCTAGGGAGGCTGAAGCAGAAGGATGGCTTGAGGCCAGGAACTTTAGATTGCAGTGATCTATGGCAATGACACACTCTAGCCAGAGGGTGAGAGTGAGAGTCTAGCAAAAAAAAAAAAAAAAAAAAAAAAAATATATATATATATATATATTATATATGTGTGTATGTGTGTATACACACAGAGAAATTTAATGCAATTTAGTCAACAGATGCAGATACATACATGCATACTGTATTTCATTGTTTGAGGTTTTTTTGAGACAGTCTCACTCTGGTACCCTTAGTAGAGTGCCATTGTCACAGCTCACAGCAATCAAGAGATTGTCTTGACTCAGTTTTTCCATTTTCTTTTCTTTTTTTTTTTAGAGACAGAGTCTCACTTTATTATCCTTGGTAGACTGCCATGGCATCACAGCTAACAGCAACCTCCAACTCCTGGGTTTAGGTGATTCTCTTGCCTCAACCTCCCGAGTAGCTGGACTACAGGTGCCTACCACAATACCCAGATATTTATTTTGTTGCAGTTTGGCTGGGGCTGGGTTTGAACCCACCACTTTTGGTATTTGGGGCCTGCACCCTACTCACTGAGCCACAGGTGCCGCCCAGTTTTTCCATTTTCAGTAGGTAGGGTCTTGCTCTTGCTCAGGCTGATCTTGAACTTCTGAGCTCAAGCAATCCACTGGCCTTAGCTTGTACTTCATTGTTTAAAAAAAAAAAAGAAGAAGAAGAAAGAAAAAAAAAAAAGAAAGAAAGGCAGGGCAGTGCCTGTAGCTCAGTGGGTAGGGTGCCAACCATATACATCGAGGCTGGCAGATTCAAACCCAGCCCAAGCCAGCTAAACAACAATGACAACATTGACACAATGAGGGCACCGTGGCGGGCGCCCATAGTCTCAGCTACTCAGGAGGCTGAGGCAATGAATTGCCCAAGAGTTTGAGGTTCCTGTGAGCTGTGACCCCATGGCACGCTACTGAGGGAGATAATAGTGAGACTCTTGTCTCAAAAAAACAAAAAAGGCTCAATGCCAGCCTGGATTCAAACCCATATTGGACCAGTTACACAACAATGACAACTGCAACCAAAAATAGCCGGGCATTGTGGTGGGTGCCTTAGTCCCAGCTTCTTGGGAGGCTGAGGCAAGAGAATTGCTTAAGCCCAAGAGTTGGAGGTTGCTGTGAGCTCTGACGCCAGAGCACTCTACCGAGAGCGACATAATCTGGAAAAAAGAAAAAGAAAAAAGTAAGAAAGACAGGCCAGATGAGGTGGCTCATGTCTGTTAATCCTAGCACTCTGGGAGGCCAAGGCAGTTGAATTACTCAAGCTCATGAGTTAGAGACCAGCTTGAGATAGAGCAAGACCTTGTCTCTAAAAATAGCCAGGCATTGTGGTGGATGCCTATAGTCTCAGAGGAAGCTGAGGCAAGAGAATCGCTTGAGCCCCAAAATTGGAGGTTGCTGTAAGCTATGACACCAGGGCACTCTACCGAGGCGACAAAGTGAAACTCTGTCTCAAAAAAAAAGACAGCCTCAAATAAAGCTCACATGCAAATCCAGGACTATTCCTTCCCAATTTTTTTCTATGCTTCTGGATATCTCCAGAGTTCTTGTATCATTGAATATGTAGCCATTGATTGTTAAGAATGCCTGGCTCTGCTCGGCGCCTATGGCTCAAGCGGCTAAGGCACCAGCCACATACACCTGAGCTGGCAGGTTCGAATCCAGCCCGGGCCCACTGATGGCTGCAACCAAAAAAATAGCCGGGCATTGTGGTGGGCCCTGTAGTCCCAGCTACTTGGGAGGCAGAGACAGGAGACTCACTTGAGCCCAGGAGTTGGAGGTTGCTATGAGCTGTGATGCCACAGCACTCTACCCAGGGTGACAGTTTGAGGGTCTCTCTCTAAAAAAATAAAAATAAAAAATAAAAAATGCCTGGCTCTAGGTTTCATATCAGTTAAACCACTTTTGCTTTCTCCTAGATAAAAACTATACCTTTTTTTTTTTTTTTTTTTTTTTGAGACAGTGTCTCACTTTTGTTGCCCTTGGTAGTGCATGGCATCATAGCTCACAGCAACCTCAAACTCTTGGGCTCAAGCAATTCTCTTGCCTCAGCCTCCAGAGCAGCTGAGACTACAGGCACCCACCACAATGCCCCACTATTTTTAGAGACATGGTCTTGCTCTTGCTTAGGTTGGTCTTGAACCTGTGAGCTCAACAATCCACCTGTCTTGGCCTCCCAGAGTGCTAGGATTCAGGTGTGAATCACCACACCTGGCTTTCTACCATCTTTTAAAACCCAAAGAATTGGGGGCTGGTTGCAATGGCTCACGTCTGTAATCCTAGCACTCTGGGAGGACAAGGTGGGTAGATTGCTGAGCTCACAGGTTCTAGGAAGACCAGCCTGAGCAAGAGCGAGACTTCCTCTCTAAAAATAGCCAGGCATTGTGGCAGGTGCCTGTAGTCGCAGGTGCCTGTAGTCCCAGCTGCTTGGGAGGCTGAGGCAAGAGAATCACTTGAGCCCAGAGTTTGAGGTTGCTGTGAGCTGTGACGCCACAACACTCTACTGAGGGTGACATAGTGAGACTCTGTCTCAGGAAAAAAAAAAAAAAGAATTGAGGAGAAAACTGTACTGATTGAGAAAATATAAGAAGGTGGGGAAACGATCATCAAGCTGAGGAAGGCTCTCCTCCTCCACACTTACTACTTGGCAGTCTGTGCTCTTGACAGTCAGTATTCAGTCCCCTCCCCTGTCCCTTGAGAAGTACTTGACCTCTATTCCAGCTGGAAAACCTGTGCTCCAATAAAAACTTAATTCTGAAATTAATCAGATTAAAGTTTTGGAAAATCTCTTGGGGTTGTTTTTTTTTTTTTTCTTTGAGACAGAGTCTCACTATGTTGCCCTCAGTAGAGTGCTGTGGTGTCACAGCTCACAGCAACTTCAAACTCTTGGGCTCAAGCAATTCTCTTGCCTCAGCCTCCCAAGTAGCTGGGACTACAGTTACCCAGGACAACACCCGGCTATTTTTTGTTGCAGTTGTCATTGTTGTTTAGTTGGCCCAGGCAAGCCTTGAACCGCCACCCTCAGTGTATGTGGCTGGCACCGTAACCATTGTACTATGGGCACCAAGTCTTCTCTTGGGGTTCTTATATTCACCTTATAGCACTTAAACTTGCATCTGGGGCAGGGTGAGATAGCTCACACCTATAATCCTAGCACTTTGGGAGGCCAAGGCAGGTGGATCCCTTGAGCTCAGTAGTTGAAGATCAGCCTGAGCAAAAGCAAGACACCATCTCTAAAAATAGCCAGGCATTTTTAGACTAACACCTGTAGTTCCAGCTACTTGAGAGGCTGAGGCAAGAGGATCACTTGAGCCCAAGAGTTTGATGTTGGCTCCGCTCGGCACCTGTTGCTCAGTGATTAGGGTGCTGGCCACATGCCCCAGGGCTGGTGGGTTCGAACCCGGCCAAGGCCTGCTAAATAATGACAACAATAACAAAAAACAGCCGGGCATTGTGGCAGGTGCCTGTAGTCCCAGCTACTGGGAGGCTGAGGCAAGAGAATCACTTAAGCCCAAGGGTTTCAGGTTGCTGCAAGCTGTGACGCAACAGCACTCTACTGAGCATGACATAGTGAAATTGTCTAAAAAAAAAAAAAGAGTTTGAGGTTGCTGTAAGCTATGATTCACAGCACTTTACCAAAGGTGACAAAGTGAGACTCTGTCTCAAAATAAATAAATAAAAATAAATAAATAGGCTTGGCACCCATAGCTCCAGTGGTTAAGGCGCCAGCCACATAAACCAAGGGTGGTGAGTTCAAACCCAGCCTGGGCCCACCAAACAACAAGGGCAACTACAACAAAAAAATAGCTGGGCATTGTGGTGGGTGCCTGTTGGGAGGCTGAGGCAAGAGAATCCCTTAAGCCCAAGAGTTTGAGGGTTGCTGTGAGCTGTGACACCGTAGCACTCTACCCAGGGTGACATAGTGAGACTCTGTCTCAACAATAAATCAATAAATAAATACCTTTAAATCTGGGCTTCTGCCTTGAGAAGCATTTTGCCTAAAAGCAAAGACAAATTTCTGACCCTCTCCTTGTCAGGAAATGGACAAGGAATATAGACGTGTAGGTTACTAGGCTAATCCACAGAGACTTAATTTAAAAGTAAGTCACCTAGCCTCGGTAGGTGCCTAGTACTCTGGGAGGCTGAGTAATAAAGATTGCTTGAGCTCAGGAGTGTGAGACCAGCCAGAGCAAGACTGAGACACTACCTCTATACTAAAAATGGAAAAATTGCTAGACATGGTGACTTGAGTCCAGGAATTTGAGGGTGCAGTGAGCTATGATAATGCCACGATACCCTACCCAAGTAACAGAACTGGACTCTGTCTAAAAAAATTTTAAAGCATAAGTCAACTATACTACTGTAGACTCTGACCACAGGTGTTTAGCTGTTTCATTGAAAAGACCATTTCTAGCTTGTGCCTGTACCTAAGTGGTTAGGGCTCTGGCCACGTACCCAGAGGCTGGCGGGTTCCAACCTGGCCAGGGCCTGATAAACAAGGACAACTGCAACAAGGAAAAACAAAATAGGTGTTGTGGCAGGCACCTGTAGTCCCAGTTACTTGGGAGGCTGAGGCAAGAGAATCGCTTAAGCCCAAGAGTTTAGGGTTACTGTGAGCTGTGACCCCAGCGCCCTCTGGCACTCTACCCAGGGCGCCAAAGTGAGACTCTGTTTGCAAAAAAAAAAAAAAAAAAAAAAAAGGAAAGACCATTTCCAGTAGACCTTTTTTCTGCTACCCTTGCAGCACTGAGATTTTGAGATTTAGGGTTCTATCACCAAGTCCACCTGCCAGGCAGTGGAGACAATGAATAATCTTTGCTTCAAGACAATAGAGTAATATTTTATATTACATATTTGGAAGATGGAAAGGAGTAAAACCAGAATTGCCAGAGGCAGCAGTTCATGGTGTGGAAGCTTACAGAGGGAGGGGGTAAGGTTACGGGTCTCTGGAAGGATGCATATGTGCAGCTAAGATTAAAATTGGGGGGATCTCTCAGCCAGAGACAACTTAGAAAAATGTTTGGGAAAATTCCTGAAGTTTAACCAGTTTGACTAGTTTAGGGAGGTGACTCATTAGAGAGTTATATCTTCGTGTAAAACTTATTGCCTGCCTGCGTGTGTGAGCATGCAGACACAGAGATTATTAAAGCAACATCACTTTAGATTAGCAAATGAGAGAGTGAACTGAATACCCTTGGATTCCAAGAAAAGCACCTAACATAGGATCTTGTATATACACAAAGGATGAAGGGGAAAAAAAAAAAAAAAAGGCAAAGTAGATTACTAAATATAATTGTGTTTAAAAGGAAAGAGAGAGAGAAATCTGCAGGAAGTTGGTATCTAGAATAAAAACCTAAGTGAGTGAATCAAGTATGTGATAAATAACCTTAGATTATAAAGGAGGTAAAATTAGAACCTGGGTCCCAAGCCCTCTCAACTTCACAGTGTCACTCAGCAAAGTTTGCCTAAAACAGGCGTCACAGATGTGGTATGTGAAGTTGTCCAAAAGAACCAACCATCCTCTTGCCGCTTCCTCACCAACCAGTTACATTTGACTTAAAAGTGATGGACAGTCGAGGGGCAGCAGTGACAGGTAGAAGATCTTAAGGGGACTCTGAGGTTAACCCCAGCCCCACCCACCACCCAGCGATAGAGAAGAAAGTGGAAAGGATGTGGCCCAGATCCCAAGCTAGCAACTGAGAGAGGAAGGGACAAAGCCACAAGGCTTCAAAGACAGCTAACACTCTATGGAAAATTTTGTTGTCACTAATGTTCAGTCCAAGCACAGGGGAGCAGCTGCGGGCGGGGACAGGGCGTGGTGCACGCCCGCCCCCCACAGCGTGTTCCTTTCCCGGTCGCTGGAGCCTTCTCTTCTTAAGAACTGTCTTCCCCCCCCCCTCCCGGAGGAAAAACGACCAGAATAAATAAATAAATACAAAGAGAAAAAAAGAAAAAATGTATTTTTTAAAGACAGAGTCTCACTCTGTTACCCTGGGTGGAGAGAGTGCTATGGCGTCACAGCTCACAGCAACCTCAAACTTGGGCTCAAGCGATCCTCTTGCCTCAGCCTTTCCAGTAGCAAAGACTATAGGCGCCAGGCACAATGTCAGGGTATTTTTTAGAGACAGGGGTCTCGCTCTTGCTCACGCTGATCTCCCAACTCCCGAGCTCCAGCAGTCCGCCTGCCTCCTCCTCCCAGAGTGCTAGGATTACAGGCGTGAGCCCCTTCACCTAGCAAAAGAACCGTTTCTTTAAAGTAATAATTGCTTTCCTTTTGAAAATTCAAAGCCATTCCATCTCTGTATATCCTATCCATGTAGGTTAAAGAGGATGACAAAAACTACAGTGCATTAGCTTTTTCTTTCTGGTTTTCACTGTAAACCTAAAATGGGAAAAACACCCCAGATGGACACGGCATTCTTCAGGCAGCCCAACATGTTTGCTCCCTCGTCAAGAGGACCCAAAGGCGGCCCGTAAGTACCACCTACGGTCCAATCAGAATCTCTTAAGCCTATCAGTGTCCCGCTGTCTTCCAGAAACACCGGGCGTTTGTTTTTGTTTTAACCCTGTGGTCAATTTGCAAGTATTCTGGGTGTCCCCGCAGTCATCCCACAAACCTCGCTTCACGTTACAGTGACAAGATTAGCACAGACTCTTCCCGTCAATCTCACACACCTGGCTGGCGGCCAGCATCGCCTCAGATACCAAGTAAACAAACACCCCCACAAAGGCCTGTAGCCGCCTACTCTCGGATCCCCTCGTCCCTTCCCGTGAATCCCAGAAGAGTCTGGAGAGTTCTGAGGAGGGGCGGCGCCCTGGTCGCTGATTGGTCCTAGAAAGCCCGGGGGCAGGACCAGAGGCGAAACTCCTGGAATATTCCGGACCTGGCAGCCTCACCAAACCTGCTGATTGGCTGAAAACGGGAAAGACGGGGCTGGAGGATGACTTATAAAAGCCGAGCCTTGCGCGCCTAGCGGACATCGCATCCTGAGGAAAACTGCGAATGTGTCGGAGTTTCACAGTGAGACTCTGCTAGACCTACGGCCTCCTCCGAATCCAGTCTCCGGCTTTCAGAAGAAACCGAGCTCCTGTCCCGGATCGCGCACGCAGGTCTCTCCCGGATTCTCTCGGTCTCAGACCAGAACCCAGGGAACAGGCACCGGCATGGCCAAAGCCACAGCCATCGGCATCGACCTGGGCACCACCTACTCGTGCGTGGGTGTGTTCCAGCACGGCAAGGTGGAGATCATCGCCAACGACCAGGGCAACCGTACCACCCCCAGCTACGTGGCCTTCACGGACACCGAGCGGCTCATCGGGGATGCGGCCAAGAACCAGGTGGCGCTGAACCCGCAGAACACGGTGTTTGACGCCAAGCGGCTGATCGGCCGCAAGTACGGCGACCCGGTGGTG
>CAUYPK010117312.1:0-69739 GCA_963574355.1 Loris lydekkerianus
TGCCACGTTGGCTGTATCTAGGTAGAGGCAGTTTCAGGCTTGGCCTTGCTGAGTCATTGCTACGCAGAAGTAGCTCGATGGATCTACTTCTAGTCAGGCTCGGGAAGTTGCACTAGGCCTCAGGCACATGGCAGGGCCCAACAACTCCCCCTTTTGTTTTTTGTATGGAGGAAAAACATAGTCCCTGTCTTAGGTTGCCTGCTCTTGAAGTTTCAGTCTTACCCGTCATGGGGATACAAACTTCAACGATTTGGTCCCTGTGTTAGGTTGACTGAACGCAGAGTGATCTTACCCGTCTTTGGGTACTATGAATGTAATCCACCATGCAGCCTCTCCATATCCTGTTTTAGGTTGTCCCAGTTTTGGGATCTTACCCATCATCGGTGCTATGGAGGGCGGTGAAGAATAATAGTTAGATTCTTGGTTAATGAGCTGGTGATATCGGACCTCGACCTGATTTAATTGCCTCTAACCTTTTTTAACGGTACAGGGCCCAAAGGTGATAACTAACATAAGGGTAAGTAAGGGTCCTGCTGGAGACCAGTGGAAAATTGATCAACCATACCATAAACCATGCCATAAGTTATGGGTATGGGAGGTTGGGCGCTCTGATTACATTCTCCCTGAACACGGCACTCCTCCTGGAAGTAGGCCATCCACTTAAGGAATGTGGGGCCCGGGAGTACCGCTTTGGCTAGTTCTTTCCAGTCTCAGGCTATGCACACTTGGTGCACTAGCCTTTCAAGTATGGTTTCTGCCCGGAGTGAGTTAGGGCCATCCTCAGAAACTGCCTTTTTTAGATCTTTGAGATCTTGAGTCTCCCAAGGGTACCAGGTCGTGGGGCGATTACCTCTGGGATTATTAACTGGAAAAAGGTTGGTAGCTCCGCCCTCAGTACCGCTTTCTCCACCATATGGTGAAGGTGCAGAGGGTGCCCAAAAAGGATTAGTTGGAGGATTCCCAAAAGGGTTGAGGGAAGGATAGACAGGTTTGGGTTGATTCAGGGGGCCAATGAGGTCCACCGACTCAGGGCTCTGATCTGGGCTCGGTTCTGCTTTCGGACTTTTATTCTCTGCTTCTCTCAGTGTTGATGCTCCCTTCGTTTTCTTGGGGGGATGGGGGAAAATAGACCTTTAAGACAGATACAGTAGGGTGTGTTCCAAGTGGGGGAATCTCCCCCCTTTCTATATGTGCTCTTCTGATTAATCTCTCAACCCTATCCCAGGTGTCCCAGTCAAAGAGGTTGCTCTCCGGAAGCCAGGGTGCGACCTTAAGTAAACATTCCCAGGTTTGAAGGGTCTGACTATCCGAGAGGTCTAGTCCTCTGATTTTGAGTAAGGTTTTAAGGGATTCCAAAGCAGGGTCAAATTTGGAATTGGACTTCCCCATAATTTACGGGGGAACACTCACCTGCAGACCTATTGGCCCGTCAGCGAACTTCGAGTCAAAAAGTGAAAGTGGCTTCCTCACATGGGGCACCAGTCTGCCGGGCTGTCTGGCAGGTCCAGAAGAGGGGAGAGTAGGGCCAGTCTGACTCTGTCCCCGGGGCTGAGCGGGATGGTGAGTGTCGGTGGTCTGAATAGGAACACACGGAGCCGGGAATCTGTCACAGCAGGAACTTCCATACTTTTTTTAGTTTAATGCAATCCCATTTATCTGTTTTTTATTTTATTATGTTTGTTTTGGTAGTTAATAATTTCTTACACCAATGTCATGGAGGTTTTCTTCCTATGTTTCTTTCAACTGTTTCAAGATTATGATAAAGTCCTTAATCACATTCTGATTTTATTTTTTATATAATATGGTATGAGGGTCTATTACATCCTTTGGCATGTGAATATTCAGTTTTCCCAGGTCCATTAATACATAAAAGTATTCTTTTGTCTTTGGTTATTCTCGGCATCTTTGTCTTAAACCGATCAACTATAAATACAAGGGTTTATTTCTGCGCTTTCTGTTTCATTGTTTTGGCTGATGTGCTTTTTGTTTTTATGCTGCAACATGTTGCTTGGGTTACTACTGCTATGGAGTAAATTTTGAAATTGAATAGTATGATGCTTCCAGCTACTTTTTACTCAAGATTGCTTTGGCTCTTTGGGGTTTTTTGTTGCTCCCTATGTATTTTACAGTTGTTTTTTCTATTTCTGTGAAAACTGTGATTTGCATTTTAGTAGATTTGCATTGAGTCTATTTAATGTTTTGAGTGGTATGGGGATTTTAAGAAAATTTATTCTTCCAATTCATGATAATAGGGTATCTTCAATTTCTTTCACCAATGTTTTGCAGTTTTTATTATACAGATCTTTCACATCTTTTGTTAAATTTATTCCAAAGTACCTTATTATTTTCTTTAGCTATTGTGAATGGGATTGCCTTCTTGATTTCTTTTTTTCAGATATTTTATTGTTTTGTATGGAAACTACTCATTTTTGTTTCTGGATTTTGTACCCTGCAATGTTACTGAAATTCTTTATTACATCTAATTTGTGTGTGTGTTTGTGTGTGTGAAATCTTTCATATATTATATACACATACATATGTATATATATATGACATGTTATCTGCACACAGAAAATTTAAGCAGTTTCTTTCTAATTTGGATTATTTTATTTCTTTCTCTTGCCTATTTGCTCTGGCGAAGACTTCTAGTACTATGTCAAATAGAAGTGATAAAAGTGAACATCTTTGTCTTATTCTTGGTGGAATAATCTCTCTACTTTTCACTGTTGAGTATAATCAACATCATAGAATTTTTTAAGAAAAGGAAATAGCAATCAGAAGTATGACTCTCTGCTGGGACTGCAAAACACCTGCTCTTCCTATGTATTGTACCACTGACTTAAAGGAGAATTATTCAGGTGAAAATCATCACATGCCTGTGGCCACACGTCTTCTTACAAAAAAATACCTTTTACAGAGCTTTGATCACTAAATTGTGGAATTGCATTTCATGGTGCACAGACTCACCTTGACGATATTTTCTCTTTGCCCATTACCTTTGTATGCACTTACAGCAGATATTAAAATTTATGATCCCTTTTAATTTTACTTTCAAATAAATCTAGACTTAAATCCCACTCTAGGATTTGTGTTGTGTCATCTTATAAATGGTAAACGAGTTACCAGAGGCCGGAAGAACTCCTTTGAGGTGGTGGAAAATCTAGTGTTTTTTGATTTCTAAATTGTAAATATTCCCATTTTGGCTGTTTTCAAGCTGCTGATGTTTAACAACAATCTCACAAAATTCCTGATTATTTAACAACTAGGTGCTATGTGTCAATAGGGGGCAGCTCCAGAGTAACAGTACAGTGGTTCATCTTCAAACAAAGAAATCAGAAATAATAACTATGATAATCCTGATAATAAAAAGTCATAAAATTATTAGACATTAAATGAATTTACTGTCTAATAATAGTCCTATTGAAGAACAGTTTGGCTGTTTCCAGGCTTTGGCATATCAGGAACCAGCCCCGACAGTGCTATGTTCCCTCCCAGTGGCTTGATGGGTTGAAAGGATGAAGAAAGGCAAAGAACAAGAAGAGTCTGGCTGGGTCAGGAAATGGCCTGTGGGGTTCGTTCGTTCGTTTGTTTGCTTTGTGGCTTAACACACATGCAGTTATCTCCTTCAGGGCAAGCTCCGTTTTTATTTAATACACCGTTGTTTTAATCATAAATCTTATGAGGGAAAGGCAAACAATTCTGAAACTGTGCTTGCTATGCTTGCATTTTTCTAACTAAGCTATCCCTTTAACTAAGTAGGTTAATTGGATGGATTTACTTTTTACTTTTATTGCTTTCAGGTACTTATGATCTTTAACACAATAACAGTCCAAGCAGAACGTGAGAATAGACCCCAGTTAAGTCAGCACAGAAATCACGGAAGCTACAATTAATTTTTTTTTTTTTTTTTTTTTTTAATATTTATTTATTATTTTTTTTTTTTATTGTGGAGAAGGGGTGGGAAAAGAAGGCGGAGAACGATGTGCGTGACAGGGTCAGGCCAGTGGCATGGTACCACATTGGCTGTATCTAGGTAGAGGCAGTTTCAGGCCGGGCCTTGCTGAGCTTAATAGGCTTTCATCCTTTTTTTTTTTTTTTTTTTTTTTTTGCAGTTTTTGGCTGGGGCTGGGTTTGAACCCACCGCCTCTGGCATATGGGGCCAGTACCCTATTCCTTTGAGCCACAGGTGCCGCCCAATAGGCTTTAATCTTGTCTGAAAACATTTTTATTCTAACTTGCTTTTTTTTAAATGTAGGTAAAAATTCATCTAACATAAAATTTACCATTTTAAAACATACTATTCAGCAGCTCTTGGTACATTCAAGAACATTACTACTATCTAATTGCAGAATCCACCATCAAATTTTAGAATTCCATCACCCCAGAAAGAAACCCCAGACCCAGGAGCAGTCATTAGTACCCACAAATCTACTTTCTCTCTCTACAGATGTACCTATTCTGGACAGTTTCATAGAAAAGGAGTCAGGGTGGCACCTGTGGCTCAGTGAGTAGGGTTCTAGCTCCATATACCGAGGGTGGCGGGTTCGAACCTGGCCCCAGCCAAAACTGCAATAAAAAATAGCCAGGTGTTGCGGCGGGCACCTATAGTCCCGGCTACTTGGGAGGCTGAGGCAAGAGAATCGCCTAAGCCCTAAGCCCAGGAGTTGGAGGTTGCTATGAGCTGTGAGGCCACAGCACTCTACCGAGGGCAACATAATAAGACTCTGTCTCAAAAAAAAAAAAAAAAAAAGGAAAAGGAATCACCATTTGGGTCTGGCTCCTTTCACTGAGCATACCTTCTCAAGCTTCATTCAGGTTGCAGCATGGATCAGCACCCTGTTCCTCTTTACGGCCAAATGATATTCTATTGTATGGACAGATGACATTCTACTTATCCATTCATCTGCTGAGGGACTTTTGGGCTGTTTCCATCCTTCAACTATTACAAATAATGTTGCTATGGACATCTGTGGGCTGGGCACAGCAGCTCACTCCTAGTACGTTGGGAAGCTGAGGGGGGTGGATTGCCTGAGCAAGAGTGAGACCCTCTCTCTACTAAAAATAGAAAAATCAGATGGGCATTGTAGTAAGAGCCTATAGTCTACTTGGGAGGCTGGGCAAGAGGATCACCTGAGCCCAAGAGTTTGAAGATGCTGTGAGCTATGATGCCATGACATTCTACCCAGAGTGACAGAGTGAGACTGACTTAAAAGAAAAATCATATACTAGTTTCTGTATGAACATCAGTTACCAATTCTGTTGTTACTCTTGAATAACAGGTTGGCTCTCTCAGAATTTCAAAGGCTCCTTCTGAGATTTAAGCTCCCAGTGTTGCTGTTGAGAAGTTCAAAGCCAATCACAGTCCCAATTCTTTATGTAAGACTGTCTTGCCCTTCTGGAAATCTTTAGCACCTTCTCTTTGCCCCAGGGTTTTTCAACCAAAAACCCTTGCCAAATCTGGGGAATTTTCTTGAATTGCTTATCTCCCCCCTTTTCCCTCTATTCTTTCTACAACCATGATCATTTAGAAGTTGGATTTACTGGGCTAAGTTTTCTAATATTTTTTCTCTCTTGATTTCATCTTTTTGGTCTACTTTCTGAGATTTTCTTAACTTTATTTTCTAACACTTCTGTGGAGTTTTCTTATTTCTGTGCTCAAATTTTTCATTTCCCAGAGCTTTTCTGTTCACTGAATATTTATATTTATATGAATATTCATGTTCTCAAATATTCATGTCACACATCCAATGGAGTTTTGTTCATATTTAATGCCTGTATTATCTTCTCTCATTTCTCAGAGGACCAACCATTTTCTCCAGAGAAGATTCTTGTATCCCCACCGTGGAGGGTATGGGCTTGGCCACCAGTGTTAGGGAGCTGTGTGAGGGAGAAGCTGGCAGGGTGGGAGTACTCTGCCTTCAGAATAGAGATGTTCATTTCATCCTTTTTCCTGTCCAACCTGCCTGGGATCTTTTCATCCAAAGACCCTCTGTGACCCTCTCAAGAGACTAAGTATCCATCCCCAGACATGGGCAGGAAGAAGCCCCTGGGCAAAGGAGAACGGGGGCTTAAAGGGGATGTTGGGGGAAGGGGTGGTTGGTCTAAAGATTTGTTAACTGATTCTCCTGTTTCTGGCAGTGGCAGCCTCATTTATAGAGGCCGCCATGTGGCTGAGTCCTGAGCCTCTGAGATGAACACTGATTGCTTCTCTGTTCTCTCCACTGCTAACTTTGGACTTGGCTCTGGTGGATTTGCAGCTTTGTTGTTGCAGTCTCCTCTCCTGCTCGCTCAGTCCTTGAGGCTTTATATAGCCCCCCCTCCCTTTTTTTTCACTGTCATTCTAGTGCAGGTTCAGGGGACACTGCAAGTAAGGATGCATGTTTATTTATATCATGTTTATCTGGACCTAAACATGACTTTGTAAATGTTACTTTCCTGACACCACCAAGTATGCTCAGGAGTGCCTGAAAGGGACCTGCTCCCTAATTAAAACTAGCTGCCTAGACTGATGTTCAGAATAAGATAAGGGATAATGATGATGATAATAATAATATAAACTTGCTCCATTTCTGCCTCTTCTAAGGACCAACTCTGTGCCAGGCACATTAAAGACACAAATTCCAAACCCATGACATGGGCACTATACCCCATTCTTGGAAAAAGAGACCGAGGTTCTCAGTAGCCAGTGAGTGGAAGAGGCCCTAGTAAGGACCTACTCTCCTTACTATCTCCTCAGTCTCAGCTGGGCTCAGTCCCAGACAGGGCCCCCATTCTCCTGTGTCTCTTATTTGAGTAGGGTCCATGGGTGTCAGCCACAGCAGGCCTGCCTGTGAGCCTGGGTCAGTTCTCTCTGGCCTCTGGCCCTCAGGTGGGATTGCCATCTCTGCCCCTTCTTTCTGACACCAAGTCTCAACCCACCTTCTCTCTACACAGTCAGTCTTGGTTTCTGCTGCTCTGTACATAATTCCTACCTAGAATGCCCTTTCTCTTTCACAACCCAAATCCTAAACTAGTGGTTCCCCGTCTGGCTCCAGAGGCTGCCACACCAGGCCACATTGCTTATGAAGCCAACTTCCCTGAAACTTCTTTAAGTCAGATAGACCCATCTCTAGGGGTGGACTTTCTGGACCACATCTGGAGGTTCCTGCAGGCCTCAAGAGGGACACGCATAGCACCTATCTACAGCTTGGGCCAAACAGGCAGCCAAGTGCCCCAACTTGTTCTCCAGGTCTAGAAGGTGCCCAAAACAAATACAGGTGACAGGCCTCACCAAGCAGAAGGGAATGAGAGAGGTGGCCTGGGTGCCAGGGTCTCAGCTCTGCCAAGTGTGTTCCAAAAGACTGTGTGACCTTGGGTGAGTCACTCCTCCTCTCTGTTCCCACCCTAAATACTCTAGGCCCTCAGGTGCTCAGTTAAGAGCAAGTGACTTCAAAAGCATCAGGCCAAATTCTGAGAGAGCTATGGGAGAAGGGGACGAGGTTAAAGATGACATGGGGCAGAACAGAGCATCATTGCTGGAGGAATTCAGGCATTAGCAAGAGAGGTTCTCTGTGTATATGCTAGGGTGGGAGTTAGTGCTAGGGGGAAGGGTGGAGGGCCAGAAAGGACAAAGGCAGAACAAGGGGCCTTGAACCCCAGGTCAGCCACTTCCACTGTAGGTGCTGTGGGAAACTCAATTCTCAGTCCTCAGTCTATACAACGGAATAACAAGTAACATCTGCTTTGCAGGTGAATGTGAGAATAAGGGAGGAATCCATGCAGCCCAGTGCAGCTAGCTCTAAACTGCACTTCCCACACCAATTGGAAAACTCTGCCAATTTTGTTCAGGCAGATGTGTGACAAAACTGATATTTAAGTAAAACTATCCCAGGAAGGCGAACCACGTTTGTAGTTTATAGTCTTCAAGTCTCCCTGTGTTCCCAGAGGTGCCTCCAGGGACCAGGGCTTCTTGGGGGCTGCTGTGAGGAGGAAACAGGAATCTGTACATAAAGTTTTTGGCACAAGACAAGGCAAATGAGTGGCTGTGGGACCTCAGGCTGCGTCTAGGCTCCTCACTGTGCCTGGGACCCCTGGGCCGAGAACATCCCCCGCACTGACTTTAATGCTGACAACAGTTAACACTTCCACGCTTGCTCAGAGCCACGCACCTTCTAAGCACACTGCACATAAGGCAGGTAAACGAATGCCCCCACTTTACAGATGAAGAAACTGAAGCCCAGAGAGAGGATCAGTATCCTACACATGGCTATTCAGCTAGTATGCGGACCTCAAGGGGGTAGTCTAAAGGTCCCAGTGAAGTCAGGATCCAGAGGTATCTTTGGAGACCAGCAAAGGGTACACTCACCTAAATACTATTCATGACTTTTTTTTTTTTTTTTTTTTTGAGATAAGGTCTTACTGTGCTGCCCAAGCTGCAAAGCAGTGGCATGATTACAGCTCACTGCAGCCTCAAACTCTGGGGCTCAAGTCCTCCTGCCCCTGCCTTCAGAGTAGCTGGGACTACTTTCTGTAGAGATGGGGTCTTGCTATATTGCCCAGGCCAATTTCCAATGTCACACAGCTGGGGATAACAGAGAAGGGCACAGACCTGGGACAAATCTCCCTGAAGTGCCTATGGCCTCTGGGGACGCTTGGACCTTGGACACCTGAAAGGGGAGATTGATGAGACTCTCTAGGCCATTTGCCTGGGTCCTGCTAGCTTCCCCAGGAACCACAGTAGGAAGAGCAGAGGGACAGTCTCAAAACAAGCTCCCTGGACAGGAAGGTGCAGGAAACCAAGCATTCAGCCTCCTTCCCAGACCCTGCCCTGCTTCCATCCCATTCTTGCCTCTCTGGTCTTGTCCCCACCAAGTAGGTGCGATGCGTTGAACATGTGAGTAAGCCCACACTGTTGCAGTTCCTAAGAGCAAAGCTGCAGCTCCATCCCAGCCCCTAGCCCTGTGGGTCACCCAGGCCAGCCTTGGGGGAACTCCCTGCTCTCCTCTCAGGTTCTCTAGTCTCTCCAGCCACAGGCCTGCCCAGTGAAGTGCTTTGGCCCCATGTCCCCAGGTCAATGCCAGGCCATTCCCCAAGCTCAGCCCGAACACCCCATTCCCCCAGGCAGCCTGCCCCCAATAAGCCAGGACCACAGGATAGTTTCTCAGAGCCCCGTGGCACTCAGCAGATAGCGGTCCCTCTGCAGCAGCTAGATGACTGTAATACAGTAAAACAGATTAAATAAAATTTTTCTTAAAACACAGAAGACAAACTTGAAGGCTATTTTCTTTGTCTCTTCAGCTAGCATGGCAGGGACCAAGTCTTGCCATGTCTACCATCAAACCACCTGGGAGAATGGAGGGGCCAGTCCCTGTTGTGGGCAGGGTCCCCACGCCTCAGCAGAGCAGAGATGACATGGCTCAGTACAAGGAGGGAAGGCTGTGGGGGCTGTTTGGAAGCCTGGCCCTGATGTCACCTCAGACAAGTACCAAATTTCTCTGGGCCTCATTTTCTCCATTCATAAAGGGGGATGATAAAACTGGGTTACAGCATGGGTTTAAGGACTCAACAGGTGCAAATATTTCCCCTAGTCACCCCACCCCTACCCCAAATACTCTTTCCAAAAGCCTTCCCGAGAAACCCTGGCCCTAAGACCCCAGACCTCCCACACTTCCCCACTTGGCCATGGACCTGCAGGCAGGTGCTCCCCACCTCAGGATGGAACACTCATCCCACTCTCCCTCAGGAGGCCAGGCTGACAGGATGCAGGGACTCCTGCCTCCCCTGCTGATGACGCTCCCCCATGCACAGCAGACACGGTCAGGGATGTCCTAGTGTGCTACACCCCCTTCCATGGCTGTAATCAGCCCAGGGCCACCTCAGCCATAGGTCTGGCACAGCAGGATACAACTCTGTTCCACTTAGCCTAAGTCACTGCTGTGTTCAGACTCTTGTGGGCCACCATCTGCCTTCCAACCTGGCCTCAACAGCTAGGACCAAAAGAGAACAGGGCCCCTGGTGGGAAGACTTCATCTCCAGAGGCTTAAACCTCTTGGTTTCAACAACACTGATCGCTCAGGTCATAGCTGATAAGAGGTCTGTGCAACCTGACCCCGAGCCAGGGGTCTTTTTTGTTGTTATTTTTTTTAAAACAAAGTATGAATCTA
The DNA here is from genome assembly GCA_963574355.1 of Loris lydekkerianus. Taxonomy (NCBI): domain Eukaryota; kingdom Metazoa; phylum Chordata; class Mammalia; order Primates; family Lorisidae; genus Loris; species Loris lydekkerianus. The sequence goes on from CAUYPK010117312.1 coordinate 10,143, forward strand.
TCAATACAGTAAAAGAGATTAAATAAAATTTTTCTTAAAATACAGAAGACAAACTTGGAAGGCTATTTCCTGCAAGGCCTGTCTCTTCAGTCAGCATCCACCGGACTCTGAGCAAGGCAAGGCCCAGCTTCATCTTCAGCATGATGGGAAGGTTATGCACGTGACTGAGCAGAACCTGGAACAGTGACCTCCTGAGTGTATTCATGTTACATGGGCCAGAGATACTGATAATTCTAGTCCCCAGGCTTCTCCAGTATATCCCTGGTACATGCCTGCTAGTTCACTGGACCAATGGATTATATCAATAATAACCAACATTTACAAGGCACTTTCTAAGTATCAGGTGCTGTCCAAACAACACATACTAACGCATTTCAAACAATGAGGGAGGAACTATTAAAATTTCCATTTTAGGGCGGCGCCTGTAGCTCAGTGGGTAGGGCGCCGGCCCCATATACGTAGGGTGGCGGGTTCAAACCCAGCCCAGGCCAAACTGCAACAAAAAAATAGCGGGGCATTGTGGCAGGCGCCTGGAGTCCCAGCTACTTGGAGGCTGAGGCAAGAGAACCCCCTAAGCCCAGGAATTAGAGGTTGCTGTGAGCTGTGTGACACCAGGCACTCTACTGAGGGTGACAAAGTGAGACTCTGTCTCTACAAAATAAATAAATAAATAAATAAATAAAATTTCTATTTTATAGATGGGACGACTGAGGCCCAGAAAGATTAAAACACTTGCTAAGAGTCACATAGCAATAGTTTACACACCCCACATTACCTATATCCCTTGTCACTCTGTGTGATTCTGATGAGGAACATGTGCCCTAGCCTGGACCCTGCTCCAGCCCACTCTGAGTCGCCTCCCTGTCCAGCCCCTGGGATCCAGCTTGCCCATGTAGGTTGAAGTGATGGAGGAAGGGGAGGCCAGGCCCAGAACCACCTCTACTCACCAAAACACGGTCTCCCAGGCGCAGATCTTTGTCACCTCGCTTCACGGAGCCACTGTCTGAGAGGTTGGAGCCCGACTCATTGCCTGTCTTCACTGAACTGTTGAGGACGCTCTCCCGCAGAGGGATGACACGGCTGGTCAATGGGGGCGTGGCCGTGCCCGAATGCAACGACAGGTTCTGGGCGGTCAGCGACTCTACTGAATGGGTGTCACTGCCCGAGCCCTCGGCCGTGGGCTGCCGTGTGAGCTTGGAGGGCCGCGTGAAGATGCCCTGCAGGGCTGGGCACTCGAAGTAGCGCACGCCGCCCACCGCACCATCATTCTTGCCCACCGGGTCGTCCAGTACCACGCCTGCCCACTGCCCGGGTGCAAACTGTGTCTCGCCCAGGTACTGCACCACGCCCGGCTTTACGCCATTCACCCACACCCGCTCGCCCAGTACAAAGTCCCCCAAGAAGTCATCGCCCACCTCGGCCACCTTTGGGCCCGGCTTCTCAGGGGCAGCGGCTGCGGTCAGGGAGGAAGAGGAGCTGGATGCCTGTTTGTGCAGTGGGGAGCCTGAAGAGAGGGAGAGGCAGAGGTTAATAATGTTGGTGTGAAACCTGGATCTAGGGCATAGAGTCAGGGCCAGAAGTGCCTGGTGAGGAAACGGAGGCACACATGGCTGACAATGTGGCCTTGGGCAGGTCTCTCCCTCCTCCAGCCCCTCTGGAAGGTTCTCTTGCTCAGAAAGAACAGCTGCTTCCTGCTGCTCAGGGTCACTCAAAGTCCAAGGCCAGGGATGAACTGCTCTTAAGGATCACAAGCCATCACTTTCCCACCCTGGTGGGCTCAGGCCCTCTGCTGTTAACCCAAGACCACCATGGCCCCTGTATGGGACCCAGATGGTGTTTGAGTGATCTCTGGGACCCATCCTTGTCCCCAGACAGCTTCAGGGGTCTTCCCAGGGCTATACTAACCCAAGAACATGGGAGGGAGGAGTAGGAGACAGAAGCAGGCATGTAGTCCTCACCATTCCGGTGACTGAACTCTGGGCTCTTTGGCCTGACCTGGGCTTAGCGGTCGCCTCATCCAGCCCCTACCTATGAGAATGACTCTGAGGCCCAGGGAGGCCCAAGGTACACAGAAGAAATGGAACTCAAACCCAGAGAGGGGCTGCCTCCTAGGACTGAGCCCTGACATGCTCCAGATACAGAAGGAAGGGAGGCAATTTGCTCAAAGTTGTTCACAAAGCCATGAAGTAGGGCCAGCACCCTTGTGAACACGTGTATGCCAAGCTCCCCACACAGGGCCTGCCAAACCCATCCACTGGCCTGCCTTGTCCTGAGCTGCCCGTCCATCTGTACCCCTAGGTGTTAAGGCTGCCCCATTCCCTGCCAGACCCAGTGTCAGGCGGAGAGCCCTCCACTCCAGAGGATGGCCAGCCTGTGAAACAGCATGGCAAGAGCAAATAAGCAGGCACTGTCATACCTCACTCAGAGCTGGTGTTTCAGGTTCATTCCTAGGAAGCCAGCAGAGTGGCTGCAGGGCAGCAGCCCCTAAGCCCCAGGCTTGGCCCCATCCAGCCACTGCCCTTCAGAGCCTGGAGCTGACTCTCGAGCACTCAAGCACACAGCTTCAGGGGTTGCCAAGCACAGGGATCTCCCTCCAGGGCACTGGTGGCAGGTTGCAAAAGCATGTGGCCACCCAGGGCCTGGACAGCCAGTGTGAAAGGTCCTGACTAGTGGGAGGGCAGGGGGTGTGGCTCCTGGACAACGCAGTAATCGCACCCTTTCTCTGAGGCTGTGTGCTCAGAGCTCCACACTCAGGAGCGTACCTGATCAGATACCAGGCACTTCACCGGGGCTCTCAGACAGCTGGCAGCACAGCTAAGCGCTGGCCACAGGCCTCTGGCTCTTCGTGCAGGACCCTCCCATGCATTTGACAAGTGTGTGCCAAGCACTGGCCATGTCAAGCCCATTCTGTCACCTCAAATCTCAGACTTCCCTGAAGGGACTGGTTTCCCAGAAACTGACCAAATTCTATAGCCCTCTATGTGCAGGGAACAATCTCACTTTTATTCCTGTCTGTGTGAGGATCTCCCCCCTCTTTTTCCTGTTTAGAGAAGAGCCCAGGGGCACCCTGGGCTGGGTGACCCCCAAGGCTCCTCTCTTCCTCTGAGATCTCAGGAGCAGGGGCTGTAGCAGCTGAGGGAGCAGGCCGTGGAGCCCCCTGCATGGACCCCAGCTCCTCCCTGCCCTGCTTCCTCTTTGCCATATGCCTCAAAGCCTCCATTTCCTTCGGTACCTTTTGTCACAGGGTAATCAGCGCCTGGCCCAAACAAATGAATAAAACAATGCTGACTATTACTGCTATTTTGATGAGAATGATTTATATTCAAAATAAGGGATTTAATAACATTTTAAAACACATGGCCCGGGAGTTAGACAAAGGACTTCCAGAAGGTTCTGAAAACTGCCCTGCCCCTGACTAAACTGCGGGGGGCAGAAGAGCCACCACAGTTACTGTAAAACACCAAATGGGGGCACTGAGCTCTCACAGACGTCATTGTGCTGGTTCCTGCACCCAGGCCAAGATCCTGGGAGTCCCCGGCTCTGATCTAGGACGAGCTTGTATTACAATTTCTGCTGGGATCATGATCATACCAGTAACGGAACTGAGAGGCCCCCCACTCGTACACACTCACACACATACACACGCTTATATACACTCCACACTCACAAGCATACAAATATTCATACACATACACTTACACATGTTTGTGCACACTCCCCACTCACACACACACATGCTTACACATACTCACAAAGCATACAAATACTCATACACACACTTACACAGGTATGTGCACACACACATTCACACACCCCTGTCCCTCACTTGCTCGTTGTCTGCCTTGATTCCTCTTGCCAGGTCAGCTGGCCCCTTCCTTAGGAAACCGCTCTGAAAATCACCAAAGCTACACATTAAATGGTGCCACAGGCCCCAGCCCCTTTTCACTCTGTCCAAAGAGCCCATGGGCCCCATCACCATCACAGGGTAGGCTGGGCACAGTGGCTCATGCCTGTAATTAATCCTAACACTTGAGAGGCTGAGGTGGGTGGATTGCCTGAGCTCAGGAGTTCAAGACCAGCCTGAGCAAGAGTGAGACCCCATCTCAAAAAAAAAAAATAGCCAGGCAGTGCGGTGGGTGCCTTTAGTCCCAGCTACCTGGGAGACTGAAAATCTCTTCAAGAAAATCGCTTGAACCCAAGAGTTTGAGGTTGCTGTGTGTTATGAGGCCATGGCACTCTACCGAGGGTGACCAAGTGACATTGTCTCAAAAAAAAAAAAAAAAGAAAATTGAAAAACAAAAAACACAGGTTAATTCTATTGGTAAAATAGTGGCTACACTTATGAAGTGCAGCCCCCCCAGTGCAGGCCCCCCAGTGGACTAAGCACTTTTTATACATTATATTCTCACCAGGCCGATTAGGAAACAGGTGTAGAAACCTGCCCAGGTCAACGGGGCCGTGGGGCCCAGTCTGGCTCTGAATTCTCCCTTTCAGTCAAGTGCAAGAGGTAACTGGCAGACATCAGCTCCCTGCCTGTACCCGTCACTAGAACATTTGCCCATGTAGGGGAGGCTCTGTGGCCTCTGCTAACTCTAGCCTAGGTGAGAGTCTGTTTCTATCTGCCATCTTTGCTCAGAGCACAGAGGAGGGTTCCCAGGTCAAAGGGGACCCCACTCGGCTATTCTTGGCAGGAAGCTGCCAGCTCAGCTGTCTTTCTCCCCAGCTGTCCCAGCCTAGGAGGACCCTCAGGTAATCTCTTCCTGACCCCTGACCCTTCCAGGGGTCACAGGCTCAAGCAGCAGTTGTTTCAACAGCTGCAGAAATCCAGGTCACAAGCCTGTGGCAATTGCATGCTGGTGCTCAACTTCACTTTTTGTCTTTGTAGTGGTAACCCCAGCTACGCCAGTTGCCCCAGCACCCCCGGGATAAAACCCTCATCAAATTCCCCCCACACTGGGAAGTTTCCAGCTGCCTGAGCTAGGAAAGCATAGGAAAAACCCCATCACTCCAGGGAGACAAAAGCAGCACACTGGCCAGGCCTGGCCAGCTCCTTTCCTGTATCTGTAGCTTAGTCTCCCCATGAAATGACAAAGGGCTAAGCCAGAAGCAGGGAGGGTCCTGTCTGGCAGTCTACATGGCCTACTTCTTCCCCTGGGGGGCTGGTGTGCATGTGTCAGAGTTTTCCAGACTGCCCTGGCTGATGGACAGGCTCCCTAAGAGCTCCTGCTGCAGGCAGCCCCCTGCATGAATGCCACCTGGTTCCTACCTCCCTCTGAGCTCCCAAACAAACCCCCAAACTTCTAGCCAGACCCAGTGACACAGATTTAAGCCTCATATGAGAAGCTGATCCCTTTCCTAGACAGTGGTTCTTGCCCAGACAAAAGGCACAATGGCATTTTCTGTGGGTGTGAAGTTCAAAGCAGAACTATAATGAAAACGGCCTAAGGCCTAGCATGGTGGCTCACACTTGTAACCCTAGTATTCAGGAAGCCAAGATAGGAGGATCACTTGAGCCTAGGAGTTGAGACCATCCTGGGCAACATAGAGACCCCCCATGTCCACAAAAAATTTAATTGCTGAGGGGTGATGGCACACACCTGCAGTTCCAGGTGCTGAGGGGGCTGAGGCAAGAAGATTGCTTAAGCCCAGGAATTGGAGGCTGCAGGGAGCTATGATTAGGCCACTGCGCTCCAGCCTGGGCAACAGAGCAAGACCTCATCTCTTAAAGAAAGGTGAAACAAAAAGGGCATAAGGACACAGTGTGGAGTGGCTACAACTGGTAGCCTGATCCAGTAGTGGGCAGGAACTAACAGGAGCCCAGATGACACACTCTCCCCTCCACCAGTGAGGACCTAAGACCTGCCTCACCTGGGAAAGTGAAGACTGGCCTCTTCCATACCAACTGAATCTCAGCCAGCAGGGACCCCGTTCCCTGAGCATCTACTAGGTGCCAGACTCTGTGTAAGATGCTAGGGACAACAGGCATGGCCAAATGAGGGCCCAGCAAAGGGGTGGGCTGTGGGCACCTGCCGACAGCTATAATGTAGCTCACCATGCCACACACATGAGGAAGGGGCCAGTGCAGAGCCTGGGGTGGAGGGAGAGGGCTCGGCCTCAGAGAGCCACACAGCCGGCTCCCTCACCTCCTCAGGGAAGCCTTCCTTGACTGCTTTATCTAACTCCCCCACTCACCCTCTACCCTTCTCACTCTGCTTCATCCTTCCCAAGATTTCTCTTTTTATCTTTACCACTTATACCCACTTCCCCTAACTAAAATAGAAGCTCAAGAGAACTTTTGTCTTTTGTATTCAGCAGGGAACCAGGCAGCAAACAGGTGCTGGAGGCAGGCTGAGCTGTGCTGCTTCTCAGAGCAGGGTCTCACTCCGAGATCTGGAAGCTACGATGGTTCTGGGCTGGACACACAGCACCATCATGTCCAAGCTACAGGGAATTGTCCCCAGTCAAGGAAACCCAAGCTCATCCATGCGGCTTCTGCTTCACCTGGTCTTCCTTCCACCTTAGTACCTACCTGGTCCTCCCAGTTTTTCCTATATTTCTAGAGGAAAGCTAAGAACCTGCTTGTCCTCTTAAAAGCAAACATCCATCCCCTCTTTGGTCTCCTTCTCTAGAATCTCCAGGTTCTCAGAGCCCTTGTGTGACATGAGGACACACCCCCCCCCCCCAAACAACAGCCTTCCCTGCTATACCCCCTCACAGACAACCTAGTCTCCTTCCCAGCAAGCGTTTCTCCTAGTTAAATGTTCATGGCCAGGGGTGGTGGCTCATATTTGTAATCCTAGCACTCTGGGACGCTGAGGCAGGAGGATTGCTTGAGCTCAGGAGTTCCAGACCAGCTTGAGCAAGAGCAAGACCCCCATCTCTACTAAAAAATAAAATAAAATAAACTTAGCCCAGCAAGGTGGCAGGCACCTATAATTCCAGCTACTCAGTAGGCTGAGGCAGGTGGATCACTTGAGCCCAGGAATTTGAGGTTACTGTGAGCTGACACCATTGCCTGGGCAAAAAGTAAGGCTGTCACCAAAAAAAAAAAAAAAAAGCACAAGTGGGACTGTATTTAGATATCACTAGCTTTCCTCTCTTCTCACAGTGGGGAACGTTCTATTAGGCAGAGTCTAGAAGGAAGTGGCTCCATCTGCTAAGAGAATCTGCTTCCTAAACCCTCTCTGCCCCTCCCATATCGAAAACCGCTCCTGCTGGAGACATCAGGGCCCCCTTGCTTCCCCTGTAATGGTCCTGGCTGGCCCTGTGCTACCCAACCCTGCCGACTCTCCTTCTCTCAAGGTTCCCTGCTCCACAATGGCAGACCGGAGCCTTTGCCTCCTTCACACGCACCAACCCTGGTGCCCTCCCCCACCACAGGACAGCCTCTGCTGATACATGTAAAGATTAACTAGCTCTCCAGAAGAACAAACCCTGATTTGTAGCATTTGCCAATTTCCATGGTGTAAACTCTCCTACCACAGCCAACCTGAAGCTGCCAATATGATGTCACTGAGCTGGAGTTGGGGAGAGAATATATGGTATATAGTATTATTGCCACAGAGAATATAGCCTTACAAACATGGATACTACAAAAATCTTACTAGCACAGTAGCAAATAGTGGTATTCTACTACAACTGTACCAGTATTAAAACAGAAGTATTAGTAGTAAATACTACTAGATGTCATGAATTGAATATTTATTGCCTGTTTGGGGATTAAGGGTTCTCTCACGCTCTGTCACCCAGGCTGGACCCTCAAACTCATAGACTAACTGATTTCCCCACCTCAGTCTCCCAAAGCAATGAGATTACAGGTGTGAGTCACTGTGCCTGGCCTATTACTTATGTCTTTGATATACTTTATTTTATCATAAGTACATACAACCTGATTTTTTAAAATTATGGCTGTGTTTAACAACTGGCTTGCAAAATTCCCAAGGATTTCACAATTGGTTCCTATGAGCCACCCTACGTCAGCTCCAAGGTACCAGTGATGCCACCACAGCACATGCCCTGGACAGGTGGCTCATCTAAGACCCATTTAAATTCTCTACAGACTCCATAAATGAGAGATAGGCAGAAAAGGCAGAGAAGGACCACATCCCTGGCCTGTCTCTAGCACAAGGAGTGGGTAGAGAGCAGGCGAGAGGCAGGAAAAATGTTCTTCTCTAATTAGTGTACGTTGGACCCCCCCCTCACGTACACGTTACCCCCACAGTCTATCTCACTCCTGCAGTTGACTACATGCTACCTCATTTCTTCTTTAAGACACTAATAAGGCTGGGTGCAATGGCTCACACCTGTAATACTACCACCGGGAAGGTTGAGGTAGGTGGAATGCTTGAGCTCAGTATTTCCAGACCAGCCTGAGCAAGAGCTAGACCCCCATCTCTACTAAAAATAGAAAAACTAGCCGGGTGTTGTGGCAGATGCCTGTAGTCCCAGCTACTAGGGAGGCTGAGGCAAAAGAATCACTTGAGCCCAGGAGTTTGAGGTTGTTGTGAGCTATAATGATACCATGGCACTCTACCCAGGGCAACAAAGTGAGACTTGGTCTCAAAAAAGAAAAAAAAAAAAAAAGCTCAGTGCCTGCAGCTCAGTGGCTAGGGTGCCAGCCACATACATTGGCCTGGGCCTGCCAAACAACAATGACAACTACAACCAAAAAATAGCTGGGCATTGTGGCGGGCGCCTATAATCCCAGCTACTTGGGAGGCTGAGGCAAGAGAATCACTTAAGCCCAAGAGTCGGAGGTTGCTGGGAGCTGTGATGCTACAGCACTCTACCCAGGGCGACATAGTGAGACTCTGTCTCAAAAAAAAAAAAAACAAAAAACAAAAAAAGAGAGACACTAATAAATTCTCCTTGTAGAAGACCCCACGGTACAGAAAGAATAACAAAGTTGGTCCCCACTGCTCTCTCCAGGACAGATCAGTCCCCTGGCAGCAAGACCTGCCTATCCAATGGCTGGCTTGTTCTGGCCATCCCCTAGAAACTCACATACAACACCCTGAGCCAAAGAGACCCCCCCCTCAACTCTTGAAAGAGCTCTTTCACCATCCTCCCCACTCACTCATGTTCTCATGCCAGACCTTCAGCTCTTCCCCCCACATCTCCCCGAGCTTAGCTACTCACCAGGATCTAACAACCACAGAAGAAACTGCCCCTAAATCCAAACCTCCCTCTACCGTCTCAGAGGCTCCACAGGGGATTTCACACCCTGTGGGCACAGCAGCTCCCAGAAGGCCCACCTGCACTGTGGGCTCTCCTCCACAGCCATCAGAACAGCAACCCCAGCCACATCACACCCCCCAATGCATTTTAACTCTTGAAACAGGAATCATTTTTCATGTAACCTTTGAATTTCATAATGAACCCATAATAAAAGTAATAAAATGAATAAAGTATAATAAAGATGAAACATAAGTAATTTTTAGAAAAAAAAAATAAAGGAAATGCACTCTTTGGCCCATTTCCCAAGGAAATAATTCAGAGAGAACAATCTGACTCACTGTCTTGTCCTTCACAAAAATAAAAAACTAAACTGAAGTGCCCCTGAACAGGGGAACAGTTACATAAGTTATGGTCAAGTCATTCAGATTATTAAGCAACCTTTAAAAATTACTTTTCCAGGTTATGTGGGGAAGTGTTCATGACGTGATACGGGGTGAGAAAGAGTTCAGGACTGGCCCCACACCCAGCACAGGACATGGAAGTCTGGGTGCGGAGGCATGGGAACAGGGAATAGGATAAGAAGGAATCAGTTAAGAAAAACCAGGAAGGACCCTGCAGGGACCCACAATGATGACATGCCACCTACTGAGGAGTGTGACAAACTCAGGCCTCTGCCTCAATAGCCTCAGAGGGGAAAAAAGTAACCTATGCTAGGACCTGGCCCCTCAAGGAGGTGGTCACCTCCCTAAATGTTCCATAGAATATAGTTCTGCAGGATGTCACTAGACATCCTGAAAAAAAAAAAAAAAAAAGATGTAACTTCCAAGTTTAAATAAGCTTGAGAAGCAGCAGCTCAAACAAAGGTAAAGGTACTTTTCTGCAGGACTTTTCAGACCTTTATTTAATGTGCCCATGAGCACCGTGACCACCAAGGAAAGACTATAAATAAGGTAACCACACAATTTAACATCCAAATCCAGACACCTCTGGTAGTAAGAGGTGCTCTTAATACAGCATCACCCCAAGACTGCAGGGGTCAACTAGGGAAGGCTGTCCCCCATAGGCAATGCATGCTCCCCCTGCCTTAAGTATAGCACTTTCCTCCTGGGATCACCTAAGAAAACCCCCTGCTCAAAAAGACCAGCTCCAGCACTGTTCACCTGCAGCGTCCCAGGTGGTCCCTCTGCATCTCTCTCCCTTCCCAACCCCACCGGGCTCCATTCTCCCTTGGTCAACACAGCTGCCTCCCATGCTGCTGGGCTGCTGGGGTGCGTGTCTGAGCTCCTCCCCAAAACAGCCGGAGAGATGGACCATTTGGGAGAGATGGACCAGCGCCAACTCCCCTCTCCATCCCCAGAAGTCCGTGGGCTGAAATGGAGACTGGCCACCTGACTCCCCCTCCCTGGTAGCCCCCAAGGAACATGCATAAATGCCCCGTATCCCCCAAGCTCCTTCCTCTCCCACAGGAGTTCAAAGGCAGAGGTCATGTAGGAAGGGATGGGGTCTCCACAGGGTTCCTCAGGGGAGTTAGCACTCCCACTGGGAGCCCCCACCTGGGTCTACCTGCTGTCAGTCGCTCTGACAGTGCCTGCTGGATGTGACCTCCATCCACCCTGACCACTGACCTAGCAGAGGCCCTTCTAGAGCTTATCCATCCCCCCATGGCCACCCCAGGCTGGGGATCACCCCTTCCCCCCACTACACTGCCACTGCAGCATCCATCCCCGGAAAAGGGACCCTCCATCCACCCATACTGGTCTGAGCCTGATGACTGCACAGTGTCCTTCCTGAGCCAGATGGAACTTAGAAGCCCCTTCTATTCCTCCTACTCCCAAGGCAGGAGAGCAGAGCCCCCACCCAGCAGGCTCAGTGGGGAACCCAGAGGAAGAGGACACGACAAGGAGGCTTACCCTGGAAAGAGCAGAGCCAGCTCCCCATGGAGAAGCCCTGCAGCCAAGCCACCGGGAAGGCAGGCGCTGGCAGGCGCTGGCAGCCAGGCCCCCACCCCTGCCAGATCGATCCTGGACGACGTCAGGAACATTAGGAAGCAGCCCTGCCCCCACCACCCAGCCACAGCACAGTGGGCTTGGCTTCCCTGTCCTGATGCCATTACAAAGTTTAGGATGTGGTTAGTACAAGACAGCAGAGAAGCTGACCTTGAAGAGATGAGTGCTGCCTGGGGCTGCAAGAGTCCTGGTTCTGCCCAGGTCTGCCCAGCATCTCGGACAAGTCACTTAAAGTGGGTCAATCCTACCTGCCCTCCCAGAGCTAGGACGGTTCACAGAACAGCTCAGGCACAAAGGAGAATTTGCAGCCTCCTCCCTCTGGGGGATGATGGCTGATGTCCATCTGTGGGCCTACCTTGGATGCCTGGCTCCCTGGTCAGGAGCACCCACAGGGTATAGGGTGTCCAAGTTCAGTAAGCCAGACTGAACCACTCGGGGCCCAGCCTTGTGTGAACCCTGAGGACTGGAGGAGGACCTTGTACAGGAGGTGGACCCTGCTCCAAAGGGGCAGCGAGTACTGGTGGCCTGAGCTACCTCTAGCCCTACCACTTCCTAGCCCTGTAACTCATCTTTAAAATAGAAGAGCAGCCACCTCACTGGGTCTTTAACGAGAAAGAAACATGGTGAGGCACCCGCTGCTGAGCCTGCTCTTGGCACGGCAGGTGTCCAGTGTTGGCTGTCTCGGATGGGACAGCTCTGACTTGGGCCACAGTGTGAGAGGTGGAAGGGACCCTTCTAGGACCTGCCTGCCCCATTGGAGGGGCAGGACAGATGGAGCTTGGCAGGGCATGTGGTGGCTCCCTTTGCACAGTACCCTGACACTATAGTAGTGTCCTTGTGGGGGCCAAGAGGATTCCTTATCAGCACCTGCCCCTACCTTGTGCTCAGAACCAGACCCAGGGAGACCTGTGCAGTCCCTTCTCTCCCACAATGCCAGGTCCTGTCAGACCCTCCTGAGACAGAGAGAAGGTACAGCCCAGTAGTACCTCAGGCTACCACCCTGGACACTAGACCCCCTGCTCCTGCCTCAGGCCCAGGATGAGCTGCAAACACCCAGGCCTGCTCTTCCCTCCCTGCTGGGGCCCAGCACCTACACTGGCCCCCTCCCCACATCACATCTTCAAATATCTCAATCCCCAAGGCCTTTGCAGCCAATCTCCCTTCTGCCTGGGTGATCTTCCCCTAACCACAGTGCGGTTGGCTCCCACCCGTCGCTTGGATCTTTGCCCAAATGTCACTGCCTGAGCTAGGCCTTCACTGATCACCCCACCTGCAGTGGCCTCCAGGTGCACACCATCACATGCAGCTGGGCTGTGCCCAACCTCTGCACCATCCAGGCCTTTGTACCTAGGTGGATCCCAAACAGTCTTCCTGCTAAGGTGCTGTGACTACCTCTCCCTTCCAGCCCTGGGGCCACCTCTTGGTGAGAAATCTCAAACATCCCCCTTAAACGCTACTGCCTGTGTCACAGCTCTGGGGACACAGGCCCTCCTGTCCCCACCAGGCGGGCAGTAGGAGCACCAGTCCAGGCCTGTCCCTCAGTCAGACCCTCTGCCAGAGGCTGAGCTCATGCTTTGGGAGGCAGCCACAGCCTGTTCCCAGGGCAGAGATTCCCCCTCCCCCCCCCCCAACCATAGCCAGGCTCTGGGCTCTGCCAGATCCATCCTGAGGTGCCCTGTACTCCACACGTGGCCTCTGCCTCTGATGGGGGGTGGGTACCTCTAGTCCCTTGGAGAGCAGATGGTCAGGTGCAAGGCAGAGTGGGGGACCAACAGGACTGAGGAGAGTGTCCTCCCTGGCGCTTCCGCCTGTCCCTCCTCCCTACAAGCTCTTGTTACTCCAGACCCTGGAACAGGAACAAAAGAAGCCCCTTTCCCTCTCAGAGGGTTTTGCTGCCTGGGCCAACTGCTCCCGGCTGGCCACTCCCTCCCCCAGCCTGGGTGTCTGGCTTGGCTCTGCTCTGTGAAGGCAGCATCAGGGCCAAAGTGGAGAGGGGGGGGGAAACCACCAAGCCCCAGCAGCAGCCTCTGCTGCCATCACCCTAAGGTCAGGCATGGGGGTGTGGCTCTCGGCATTCACGGAGGGATCCCTCCTCTCTCTCAACAGCCCCACGGTCTGGGAGTCCAAGCAGAGCCAGACCGCTCAGCCCCTGCCTTCAGGGGCTCCCAGACCACCTGGCAGTGCATCTAGTAAGCAACCGGCAGGCCACAATGCCACACTGCCGTCCCTTCCTTGAGGGCTTATTATGCAGCCATTCAAAAGGATAGCAAAGTGACACTGTGGTGGCACAGGGAGGTGCTGTCTACAGAACACAAAACGTGAAAAACTAAAATGTGAAACTGGGTACAACCCACAATTTAACTACTTAAAACAACAAGTTGTGTAATAGGAAAAAAGACTGGAAGGAAATGCAGTCACATATTGCTGAACGACAGGGATATATGTTCTAAGAAATGCTTCAGTTGATTTCGCCATTGTGTGAAATGTCATGCAGTGTCCTCATACAAACCCACGTGGTACAGCCTATTACATACCTAGGCAAGGTGGCCTAGAGGCCTATTGTTCTTAGCTGCAGACCTATACAGAATGTTACTATATGAATCTGGAGGAAACTGTAACACAATGGTAAGTATTTGTGCATCTGAACATAGAAAAGAAACAGTAAAAATATAGTATAAAAGATAAAATGGTCCATTTGGACAGGGCACTTACCAGGAATGAAGCCTGCAGGACTAGAAGTGTCTCTGGGTGAGTCAGTGAGCAGTGTGTCAATGTGAAGGCCTAGGACATCACTGTATGCTACAAACACTGCGCAGAGTACACTCAATTTATTTTAAAGATAAAGTAATTGCACTATGACATCACCTCGGCATTAGGAATTGTTCAGCTCCATTATAATCTTATGGGACCACAGTACACTAAAATGTGGTTCTCCAGTGCATGACTGCCTACCATGGGGAAATCTGTGATTAGGTTAACTGGGGGAGGGGTAAGGGCTAGGTTCGGGGATAATGGACATTTCTTCTTTTATCACTTTCAAATTTTTTCTGTAATGAGATTATGGATGGTGAAAGGAAAAGAAATTAATCCTTAATGAGGTTTGTACCTACAGGCATTTCACATTCATTAACTCATTTGATTCCATCAGGGAGATGCTATTAACCCATCTGTGACTCAGAGAGGTTAAGTAACTCTCCCAGGATCACACAGCAGGGGCAGAGCTGGGGAGGGAGCAAGACAGCTGCGTCACAGCAGAATTCAGGCCTCTCTAGGTCAAGGAGAAGCACTAAGGAAAGACCCAGAAGGCGGAGCAAGGCTCACTCGCTATTCATGCCCTAGCCGCAGAGCTGGGCCAGGCTTATGCCCTTTTCCAGCCACCAGGCAACACACCCCATCCCCACTGGACCAAGCTCTGCCGGCTTGATGCCTGTGCTCATGTCCTTCCCACACAGCCCTGCTGGCGCCTCCTCCTCTTCTCCACACTCACAGTCCCCAGTCCCACCCCTATCCTCAAGGCTGAGCTCATTCAGGCTTCTTCTAAGAAGTCTTCTGTGATTGCCCACTCAGGGTAGGGAGCCCCTTGACCTCTCACAGCCCGGCAGTGAGTGCAGATGTCCTTGCATGGATGACCATGGGCCTCCTCACAGGTCTCCCCACTCCTGCTCTTAACCCCACTACCCATTCTCACAGTGGCCTAAAGGATGTGAACAAGGTCTGGTCACTCCTCTGACCAGGAGCTAACATCCTCCAGCACCTCCCACCACATTTAGCTCTTCACAATCTGCCCCTGTGCCCTCTCCACACTCCCCTCCACCCAGACTTGTCTTCTTTCTCTTTTTTTTCCCCCCCCTTTTTTTTTTTTGAGACAGAATCTCACTATGTCTCCCTCAGTAGAGTACCTTGGCATCACAGCTCACAGTAACCTCAAACTCTTGGGGTTAAGTGAGTCTCTTGCATCAGCCTCCCAAGTAGTTGGAATTACAGGCACCCACCACAACACCTGGCTGTTTTTTTTGTTGCAGTTGTCATTGTTTAGCAGGTCTGGACCAGGTTCAAACCTTCCTGCCTCTGTGTATGTGGCTGGCGCCGTAACCACTGAGCTCCAGGCACTGAGCCTCCTCTTTCTTAACCAAATTCATTCCTTCCGCAGGACCTTTGCATCACCCTACCCTCCTGCACCCACCATTTTCTCTTGCCTGGCTTCTCCTCATTGCTCAGGAATCCCTCCCAGGATTTACAGGAGGATTTGCCACCTTGGAGGGACAGCCAGGGCCTTCAAATGAAGCTGTACTGCACGGGGCCTACCTGTGTGGGTCTGGCCATGGACTCCACCCCACAGCTTCCTTATCTGTTCATGGTTCGTGCTGCCTGTCTGGCCCTGCCAGGGACCTGATCCAGCCAGCTGTCCCTGTCTTTGATTCAAACCTTCCTTAACCCCCTAAACCCAGGGAGACCAGTCTGGCCTCTGGTTGTTTTTGTCCCTCTAAACTTATGTGCCAACCAGATGAGATGGGCAGCATCCTATCCTGCTATTTGGAGCATAATGAGAGCAAGGACTTGTGCCAAAAGATGTCATCACAGCATTATTTATCAAAGCAAGAAATAAGAAACAACTACGATTTGCTCTTTTTTTTTGTTTGTTTGTTGAGACAAGAGTCTCACTTTGATGCACCCCGTAGAGTGCTACAGTGTCATAGCTCACAGCAACCTCAGATTCTCGGGCTCAAGCAATTCTCTTGCCTCAGGCTCCTGAGTAGCTGGGACGATGGGCACCCAGCATAATGCCTTGTTATTTTTAGAGATGGAGTCTTGCTCTAGCTCAGGCCTTCTGCTGCTACACAGACCTCTTGAACTTGTGAGCTCAGGCGATCCACTCACCTCGGCCTCCCAGAGTACTGGAATTATAGGCATAAGCCACTGAGCCTGGACAACCATAATTTTCAACTGTAGAGAATGGGTTAAGAAAATGTTTCCAATTCCCTCAATCACACTCTACTTGGTTTCAAACATCCCTGTGCCTTCCCAGTTATTAGGATGAAAGTGAAACTGTGTGCACACTCCAGGGCACCCCGCTCTGGTCCACCTGTGTCACACCAGGCTGCTCTTCTCTGTTCCATCCATACTCGCGTCCCCTCCCTCCTCTGTACCCACATGGCTCCTTTCTGCCTGTCTGCCTGGAATACCCTCCTCTCTTACCCAGAGAATTGTCACCCTCTAGACATGAGCTCCCCCATTCCCTCCCAAGGGAAGCCTCTGCTGACCCCCTAGACCTGGTCAGGCCACTGTCACAAGGTCTGTTGACATTTAGCCTCCCTTACCAGACTGGGATCCCCATGAGAGCTGGGACCCTTTCAACAAAGCAAGCCCTCGATTTCTATTCTTTGACTGAAGAGAGTATTTTATAGCCAGTCAAAATGATATACATGGGAAGCTGTTAATGACATTAAAAAAAATGCATTTGATTATATGAATGAAAAACAAAAAGCAGGCTTTCAAGCTGTATGTGCGACAGGATTACAAAAAGGTAACAAAAAAAGGTGGAAAGAGGTACAACAAAATAATAGTAGTTGCTATTAGGAGGTGGGATTTGGGCAATTTTAACCATGAGTCAAAATTTCTAAATATTCCACAGTGGGCTAGCTTGCAATTTATCATTGTAAATAGTAAATAAGTAACAGCCACCCTCTGCCTGCTGCTCTGAGGGCGGGGGCTTCCTGCCAGCACACCTGACCCTGTCCCCTGCTTGCAGACACTGTCTGCCCACCAGCAAGACGACCATAGGTCAGACAAGGAAAGGCTAAAGGGCGCAGGTCTGTGTAGCAGCAGAAGGCAGGTGGGAAGATCCAGCAGCACAATCTCAGAGCCAGAACCCTGGTTATGTTTTACTGGCTGAATGACCTTAGGCAAGGTACCAGAGCTTCCTGAATTTCCATTTCTTCACCTGTAAGTGGGGCCAGCAGGGATTCCCACCTTCCAAAGCATGCATCAGAGCCTATCCCATAGTTCATTTTTAAAGGGTTCACTGCCAGACATAAAGTTCCAGTGAACCACTGACCTGAGGCTAGTCACAGAGTAGCCTGTATTCCTGGGTTCTCCCAGAAGATCCCCCCTTTCCCATGAAACCCCCTAACACTACCACCCTTGGCCCTTCGTACCTTCCTTAGATCCAGTGGTCACTGCTGCCGCCGAGGCTGAAGCTGATCCTGTGGACGTCCGACCCACAGGACTGGAGTGTTTCCCCCCACGACTGGGGGGTTTCAGGCCGCTGGGCTTCTGCATGGTGGCACCACTTGGCAGATGGATGAAGGTAAGTAGAGGTCACATCCTTTCTGCCATCTTCACTCGCCTGCAAGTAGAGGACAAGAGAGATGATGTCATAACATAACCAGATGCCGGAGTACTGACTGGCCTCCTGGTGCACTCTGACACTGACAGGGGGCCAAATAGGATTCTAGCACCCCCATCCTGCAAGGCAGAAACCATCATCACACTGATTTTCTAGATAGGGAAACTGAGGCACAGAGCAACATCAAGCATGAGCCCAGGTCGCAGAACATGGCAGTGGGTATCCCAAAACACATATCCTACTCTGCTGGACTGCAGGGTTGGACGTGCTCTCTCTGGAGCAACCAACAAGCCTGGAAGTCTGCAGCAAGGGCTGAACTAATCCCAGGAGCCCTACACATGCATGTCAGCATTCCACCAACAGGTTGCTGCATGTTCTGACACACACAAGCAACCCCGTGGGTCACTTTCCAATGACCCCCGAGGACCACCCAGCAATACACATCCGTCCTAATGTGGGATGGACAGAGCCAAACCCTTCTCAGTGGCCACAGTCAGCTCTCTGGCTCACCATCCCAGCACCTGCCTGCTCCATCCCAGTCATGGGGACAAACAGCTTAACCTCGCTCCCCTCCCTTGCCCTTGTGGGCCACCTGCCTCAATCCCCCACCAAGGCATTCTAGCCATGACCTCTGCCTGCCTTTCCACCTTAAAGCAGAGAAGGGGGTGTACACAGCTCACAGAGGCACTAATGCCCTGTAAAGGGGATTCCTGAAGGGGGATACAGCCTCCAAGCTCCAAGGCAATTGGTTTAGGCCAGGGGGTCAGATGGCAGCAAGATGAGACAGGCTGCAGGGGACTGAAGGGGTAGACAAGCCCACCCACCCTGGCCTCTTCTTCCACTGACTATGTTCACAACCCCCTCCTGCACCAAATATTTACGGAGGATTCACCATGGACAAGGCCCCATCCTGCCCCAGAGTGACAGGCAGGACTCAGCCTCTGCTCTGGGAGCACAGTGTCTGGGAGAGATAGAGCACCATGGTTGGACAGAGGAATCAAGGCAAAAGCATCTCCATGCCTCGGGCCTTGGAAACGCAGGAAATCAGTACCCTCCGGGCCCTCAGTTCTGAGGCAGTGGAGGATGCCACACACCTTACCTATGCAGCCATATCCTTGGTCACAGAATTGCACTCTTATTTATTTATTTAGAGACAGTCTCGCTATGTCACCCTGGATAGAGTGCTGTGATATTACAGCTCACAGCAACCTCAAACTCTCGGGCTTAAGTGATTCTCTTATCTCAACCTCCCAAGTAACTGGGACTACAGGCACCTGCCACCAGGCCCTGATTTTTTTTTTTTTTTTTTTTTTTTTTTTTTGGTTTCAGTTGTCATTGTTGTTTAGCAGGTCCAGACCAGGCTTGAACCCAGCAGCCTCAGTATATGTGGCTGGCGCCCTACCCACTGAGCTATGAGCGCTGCCTTTACTACCTTTTAGAAGATCCTTTTCTCCATTCTCAACCCACATGATTTCTGTAGGCTGACCCTACCCACTCCTAGAGGGGACACAGGATCAGGATCCAGGCCTGGCCTGGCCTGGCCTGGCCATTTGGAGTCTCCATGATTGGCTGGGGAAAGATCACATGACCCAAGGAGCACCAGGCCTGCACTGTGGCTGGAATCTTTAGGAAGAGCTGTCCTCCTTGTTCTGGGGTTGCCTGGGTGTGGGATGGAAGCTGGAAGCTGCAGAGCCATCCTGGTTACCGCACAGTAGAGCCTGCCAAGGAACAGTGCCAAGGAAGAGGCAGCAGAGCTGAGTCTCTACATCTGGAGGCCTGGATCCTGCGGAGCCTGAAGCTGGAAACTTGAGCTCTTTACTTATATCAGCCAACAAATCCCCACAGTGTTCTCTTTTGATTGCCTAATCCTGTGTGAATAACAGTATCACGGGCACAAAAATGTTCTGACTAATATAGAAGCCAACCCATAATGCCCACAGCAGGAATGTGCAAAGTGCTGTCAGGCCAGCAGGATGAGTCAGCGATGGGAAGGATCGTCTCCTCGTGCAGGTTGTCAGCTACAAGAGCAGAGAAAAATGAGTTCTCCAAGGTACACTGCAGTGGTGCCTACACGCCCAGGTGAGCTGGAGAGTAGCACAGGCATGCCTCCCAGCCCTGGCCCAGCCTCCAGCACCTGCCAAATCCAACACTCCAACTCCCTGGTCTCCAAAGTATTCTGGAGACCAGGAGTCACTTAATAAGTATAGAATATGAAGTTGGCGCCCTTGCTCCCCAGAACTTGGTGTCCTAAGAAGCTGGACTACAGGCTTCCCATGCGCCCTCTGTGAGCCTGATTAGGCTGGGTCACCAGTCCTGAGCCAGCCAGGGCAAGTTGCAGTGATCTCCTGTAACAGCGATTGTCCCACTCGGTGGGTGGACCAAATGGCTCTCCTGCTCCAGTGGCTCAGCCAGGGGACTGCTAACCTAGGAAGTCCTGGCGCAGAGCCCGGGCATGTGAGGCAGAGGAGGGTGTGTCCCATGGATTGAGGTGAGGTGCAAGGAACTCCCTCCCCTTCAATTCCTACCCCTGGGGCCTCATTCCTGCCCAAAACCCTTCCACAGAGAAAACAGCTACACATCATATATCTAATAAAGAACTTATCTTAAGGCTCAGCGCCTGTGGCTCAAGCGGCTAAGGCGCCAGCCACATACACCTGAACTGACGGGTTCGAATGCAGCCCGGACCACCAAACAACAAACAACTACAACCAAAAAATAGCCAGGCGGGGCGGCGCCTGTGGCTCAAAGGAGTAGGGCTCCCACCCCATATGCTGGAGGTGGTGGGTTCAAACCCAGCCCCCGACAAAACTGCAAAACGAACAAACAACAACAACAAAAAAAACCAACAATAAAAAAAAAAAAAATAGCCAGGCGTTGTGGCAGGCGCCTATAGTCCCAGCTACTTGGGAGGCAAGAGAATCGCTTGAGCCCAGGAGTTTGAGGTTGCTGCGAGCTGTGATGCCACAGCACTCTACCCAGGGCAACAGCTTGAGGCCCTGTCTCAAAAAAAAAAGAATTTATCTTCAGGATACGCAGCAAACCTTACAAATCACTAAGACAGCCCAATAAAAAATGAGCAAAATATCTGAATACACATGTCACCAAATAAGATACACAGTCAATAAGGATAAGAAAAGATGACTAACATCATTAGTCACCATGGTGGTACAGATCAAAACCTCAAGGACACACCACTTCACCACCAGAATGGCCAGAAATTCCACAAACTGACAATATCTAGAGCTGATGAGGATGCGAAGCTGGAATATTTGGTGTTGGTGGAAATGAAAAATGGTACCACCACTTTGGAAAACAGCTGGGCAGATTCTTAGAAGTTAAATATATACCCACTAGTTGACCCAACCACCCGAGAGGCATAAAAATACACATCTACACAAAGTTTTATGAACAAATGTTCATAGTCGCTTTATTTGTAACAGCCCAAAAGTAGAGGGTCCACCAACTGGTGAATGTAAAAACAATAGCAGTATATCTACCTAATAACAGAATATCACTCGGCCATAATAAGGAACTATTGATACATGTGGCAACGTGGATGAACCTTAAAGCATATGCTAAGGGGAAGAGACCAGACACAAAAGACTATCTACACATTGTACCATTCCATCCTATAGGCGGAAAGCCTATAAACCAGCCTTTAAATGGTTCCATTTTGTGAAGGCAAGTTTGAAGTCTTTTATGAGTTAGAAAGGAAAAAAACCTGGATAGAACTCCACATGTAGCTAAAGGCCTGATCACCTAGAAGTGATTAAAGGCCTGGCTTCGTGGGGGCAGGCCTGCAGGCAGGTACCTGTATATCTCAGGAATTTCCAGACTACTCCCTAAAGATGAATGACTGCCTCCAGATGGTCTGTTAAAGGTCAAGCATTCAAACAGCTTATTTCCCTAGAACCTTGTTTTGTGGTTTTGTTTTTGATTACTCAGCGTAAGAGTAACTTTAGATAATGTTAGTGAAGTGGTTATCAGTTAATCCATAAGCACCAGGCAGTAAGAGGCTTGGGGCTAAGGTTTAAGTCGTATGAGTATTGATTAAGTTATGTGCCTATATAAGCTTTGGTGGAAGAAATAAAGCCGCTGTTTGCCTGAGCGGGCTTTTAGCCTTCCTTATTCCCTGACATTTCATCACAGACTTAATCTCTGCGGCACGGCCCACGCAAGAAACATTCACACAACACATTCATATACAATGTCAAAGCTACAGATACAGGACAGATCAGTAGTTACCTGGGCCAGGGAACAGGAACTGACTATAAACAGGCACAGAGAATTTTCTAGGTGGTAGAAATATTCTATAACCAGACTGTGGTGATGATCACACAACTGTATGCTTATTCTAAAAAGTCAAACTATACACTTAACATATGGGTGAATTTTATGGTATGTAAATCAAACCTCAATCTTTTTAAATTTATATAAAAAGTAAGATCCTTAAAGGCTCCCCACCAAAGTTACTGTGATGGTCTGCAACATCCTCCTCAGCTCTCTTCCCTTCCCTCCGCCACTGCAGCCCACCCCGACCCACTCTACTCCAGCAACACTGGCCTTCGGAGACTCATGACTCATACTAAGCATCTTCCAACCTCAGGGCTTTTGCACATGCTGTTCCTCTACCTGGAATACTTTTCCCTTAAACAACCAAAGATTGTTGTTCATCTCCTCCAAGTACCAGCTCAAATATGCCCTTCTAAGATTACAACCCCTACTTTCCCCCAACATATACAGTTTTTCTCCACTGCATAAAGACAGGGACTGTTTTGTTTACTATGGTATCCTTAGTCCTGAACAAGGATGTCTGGTACATACAGGTGCTCAACAGATCACTGTTGAATAAATGAACGAATAAATGATAATTGTCCATAGGGCAAGAAGCCCAGGACAGACATCTCACCTCCTTAGGACCCAGCATCCAGGACTGAATGCCTCATGGTGATCAGCCCAGCTGGCTATCCAACCCCACAGCTTGTCAAGCAGCTGGTCTGGCTCCCTATTGGCAGGCATGCCCTTTGAGGCAGGGACTGGGGGTGACAGCTGTGTCCTTGGCACTGGAGGTGCCCCAA
This sequence comes from Loris lydekkerianus, assembly GCA_963574355.1. NCBI lineage: Eukaryota > Metazoa > Chordata > Mammalia > Primates > Lorisidae > Loris > Loris lydekkerianus. The sequence continues at coordinate 32,750 of CAUYPK010117312.1, forward strand.
CCAACCTTGCTGTGGTGACCCTGACTGTCCTCACCACCTCCAGACTCTGGCCCACCTCCTGGATACTCGCTGCCTATGGCTGTTCTCCCATCTGCTTCACTTTACCTAATCGAACCAAGTGTGGACACCTAGCCCACTGCCACCTCCTCCAGGAAGCCTTCCAGGGCTTTTGACCCACAGATCCCCCAAGATCACATGAGAGCCAAGGAAGAGAGAGTCCACTGTTCTCATCCATCCTCGCCTGGCCTCCTGGGTGCCCACAGGAAACCCAGCCAGGCCTGGCACCATGATCCAGAAACCCTGCATGTGACAGCACATATGCAGCAGCCCAGAGGACAGAGACCTTCAAGGCCACAAATTCCAGGGACTCCTTCCAGGGAAGGCCTCCAGAGCCGCCTTCCTAGTTCTCCATGATGCTGGCAGCCTCCAGGATGAAGCACCTAGTCTTCCAGGGCCTGCATGAACATGGCCTCATGAGTCCTTGCCTCCAACAAGGGGGTGGCCCTCTCCCAGGTAGCATATCAGAGTTCAGGGAAGTTCGGGAACTCACCAAAGTCACACACTACTCAATAGCTGTGCTGGAACCAGACCTCCCTGGAATAACATTTGTGAGACCCTGGCCTCTGGGGACAGTGCCCACTTGACACGACTAACAAAAGAGACCAGGGAGCTGGCAGGATAGAAGAACTAAGGCAGCATTCAGTCAGGCCTGGCCACCCCTGCGGCGGGGAGCAGCCCCCGTCCCTGAGGAGCACCCGGAAGGGGAGGGGGGAGAGAAGAATAGCGAACAGGAAGAGGGGGAGGCCAACCATCCTTCTGTGACTCAGCCATGCTCGCAGGATAGAGGAAGAGGGTTTCTTGGAAAAAGCTGGGATGTGGTGATAAATTGGCTGCTGGCCACACTGTGGTGGATGTGGGGGGTGGGGAGAGAAGGAGTTAAGCCCGTGCAGCCCAGACCTACTCCAAGCGAGCCCTTGGCCTGGTGAAAGCCTCAGTTTCATCACCTGTAAAATGGGGTACAAGCATCGCTGCCTCATAGGAGCACCTATGACCCAAGAAGATGCTCCAGGACGGTCCCTGGGTGCCTGGTACATGGTCCTGCTCAGGAGGGCAGTGGCCACTGCTCTCTAGCTGCCACAGTGATCCCTAGAGGTCCTGTGCCCAGACATGGCAGGCAAGAGCAGGTGACATTCAGACCAACAAGTCCCCTTTATACCACCTCAAATGCCATTTACTGAAGACATGCCCAGGCTGCATTGCAGGGTTTCCATTTCAGCCGGCCGGGGGTGGCAGGCTGCAGTCTCAGAACCCTCCGCCAATCGGGGCCCTGACAAGAGGAGGGAAAGTGCCAAATAGGGCAGTGGAAAGCCCGGCTTGTTGGCCTGAGGGCGAGGGAGGCGGGCACCAGGAAGTGGGTGCGCCTGCTGAGCCAGGCCATGGCTCACTCTGGGCACCCCCCAGGAGGGGCAGGCCTTTGGCAAGGATGTAGCTGCTGGCTGAGGTCCTGCCTGGGGCCCTCAGCGATCCTGGCAGTCAGGGTGCCCATACCCCTGCCTCCTGAGCTATGACTCACGTGTAGGGCCCACACAGCACCCAGAGGTGGACTCAGTGTATCCTCTGCCCACTTGCCACCACCCAAGGCAAGAGACACATGGCACCTTGGAGGGAAAAGAGCTCTGCAACAGGGAGCCTGGGAAGAGGGCTGGGCATAGCAAAGGCAGAAGGCCTGGGGCCTGGCCGGGAAAACTGCAGAGGCACAGACTACGCTCCTCTGGGCTACCCAGACAGGCAGGATTAGTGTGGCTGATACGGGGGTGGGGAGGGATATGAGGGACAGATTGGCAGATGAGGAGCCCCAGGTGGGCTTCGAGTAAAGGGTCCCACATCCAGACATACATGTCAGCAAGGTATTCTGGGGGGCAACAGGGACAGGGAAGCTGGAACTGAAATGCCAGGAGGGGATAGGAGAAGCCAGGGGCTAGAGAGGAACACAAAGGGACCACAGGACACCAACTCAAAGGCAACTCAATCACAGATGGGTGGGAACAGGACCAGCCTTTGTAGAGAAGGTGCCAGGCTGGATGATGCCCTAGAAGACAGCTTGAAAGCTCCAAGACCTCCCCCTCCTAGCATCAGGGAAAAGCAAACCCAAGGGCACATCAGATGGACCTACAATGCCAAGGGCTGGAAGGCCACGGAGCAAAGGGCTGGTGGGTGCAGGTAGATACAGCACCTGGGCTGGGAATCTGACATGAGGATGCAGTGGGGAGCTGGCTGGTTCCCAGGAAACTCAACTGCATGGCCCAAGAGGCAACCACAGGACACTCATGGCTGCCCTCCTGGTAAGAGCAGGGAGGTGGGTTTTGGGGGACAGGAGACTGGGGCAGGGTAACTGGGGACTCTATTTACATTTCTGAGGTTTGCTTCTTAGCCCCACGGGATGTACATGGGTATTTAATATATATCTTCTATTCCTTCGAATGCTTGAAATATTTTTTAACCAGCTGGGCTCATGCCTGTAATCCTAGCACTCTGGAGGCCAAGGTGGGTGTATGCTTGAGCTTAGGAGATTGAGATCAGCCTGAGCATGATAGAGACCCCGTCTCTACTCAAAATAGAAAAATTAGCCAAGCAACTTGGCAGGCACCTGTAATCCCAGCAACTCATGAGGCTAAGGCAAGAGGATTGCATGAGACAAAAAGTTTGAGGTTGCTGTGAGCTGTGAGAGACACCACAGCACTCTACCTGTTTCTGTTGCCCAGGCTAGTATGCCATGGCATCAGCCTCGCTCACAGCAATCCCCCTGCCTAAGCCTCTTGAGTAGCTGGGACTACAGGCACTCATCACAATGCCTGGCTAATTTTTCTGTTTTTTTGTAGAGAAGAGTCTTGTTCTTGCTCAGGCTGGTCTCAAACCCCTGAGCTCAGTCAATCACTCTGTCTCAGCTTGCCAGAGTGCTAGGGGATTGCCAGGATTACAGGCAAAAGCCAGCCCTCTTAACCACTTTATAAGCGAAAAACAAAGGGAGGAGCAAGGAAACCATCCCCTCGATTACATATCCACCAAGGAGTGGGGGACAGACACAGAACAGACTGGACCTCTACAGGGGCCGACATCCAGGCCAAAGCCCCCAAATCCAACAGCAAGCCCTTATCTGGGTATGATGGGATCTCCATCTTGTTCCCCACCGAAGAACATCATTATCCACACCTGCAATAGCACCTAGTGACACCCAATCCCGTACCTCCTGGGATCCAGGAGGATCCTAGGTGTGACCACTCCAGGTTGGCTCCACTGCCCATCCCATTTAGCTTATGAGGTTTACTTTGTCTGCATCTGACTGAGGCTCAGGGAATGTGAGCAGCTCAACTTAGGTCACCCAGTGGTGAAGCTGAAGTCCCTACATCCTCCCTGCCCAAAACAAGAAGAGGGGGCAGAGCTAGATGGCCCCTCCCTGTAAGTCTTGCCAGCTCTCAAGTAGAAGCCAGGGCTCCAAGCCTTACACCAGCTTCTTCTTGGGCCTGGGAGAGCAGGAGGGATAGTGTCTGCCCACTTGTGCCCCTGACCCCACAGGGGCACCCACACCGACCCTCTGCTCTCACAGGGGCAGCCAGCCCAGGCTGTGCAGGCCCACCATTCACACAGCTGCTGGCCAGTGTGAAGGGAAGAGGGGAATCCAAGAAGAACAGAGTGGGGGATGGGTCCCGAGTCACCCTGAGAGCACTGAGGGTTCTGGCAGCCATCATTAGTGGCGGCAACTGGGAGCAGTATGGGGACAAGGTCCACCCTGGCATCAGGGCAGACCTGGGGCTAGCACCCAGGCTCCAGGGCCAATGTGGCTTCAGGGGGTGGGTGTCAGTGCCGTAGCTCAGTGGTTACGACGTCAGCCACATGCACGGAGGCTGGCAGGTTCAAACCTGGCCCAGGCCAGCTAAACAACAATGACAAGTACAACAAAAAATAGCCAGGTGTTGTGGGGGGGGGTGCCTATAGTCCCAGCTACTTGGGAGGCTGAGGCAAGAGATTCGTACAAGCCCAAGAGTTTGAGGTTGCTGTGAGCTGTGATGCTACAGCACTCTACCGAGGGTGACATAATAAGACTATCTCAAAAAAAAAAAAAAAAGGTGGGGGGGAGGGAGATGAAGCTGGGAAGATAACAGTACAGGGCAGGGAATGCTGTGCAGCTACATAGACAGAGTGTGGGGACACTCTCACTCTGTGGCTATGTTGGCTAGGATACCCCAGCAGGCCTGAGAGAAGGGTCTAGGAACAGCTATAGCTTAAGATGCTCTCTGCCCCCACCTTTCTTCCTATTTTACAGAATGAGAAACTGAGGCCCAGAGCAAAGGAAACATTTACCAAAGGTCACAAAGTAAGTGAACAGGACAGTGAGATTCAACTGCCCAAATGCAGAAAAACTGTGCTGGGCAAGAGTGCCCCCAAATCCAGATGGAGTCTGAGGTCCAGGTCTGAGAGGCATGCTGAGGTCAGCCAAGAATTGGGCACAGGAGTACAGAAGCGGGTTCCAGCATCCTGCCTCCTAGGCCAGGTGCTGACCCAGTCATCTTTCACTCTATTGGGCCGCCTCCCTGAAATTAGAATTGTACATGCAACTAAGGTTACCCCTGAGCGAAGGACAGTCTTTTACAATAAGTGATGATGGGCCAAATGGTTAACCACACGGGGGATAAAACTCATGATCTCTCCTGTGGTCAACAGAATAATGGTCCCTAACAATGACCATGTACTCATCCCTGGAACTTGGGAATATGTTACATTACAGAGCAAGAGGAACTAAAGGGAAAATGGGATTAAAGTTGACTAATTTTTCAGATGCAAAGATTATCCAGGATCACCATGGGCCCACTGTAATCACAAGGAGAAAAGAGAAGCAGGAGGAAAAAAACCAGACAGAGGGCAGTTTGCAAAGGACACAATCTGACATTACTGGCTTTTTTTTTTTTTTTTGAGACAGAGTCTCACTCTATCACACTGAGTAAAGTGCTATGGTGTCACAGCTCACAGCAACCTCAGTCTCCTGGGTTCAAGAGATTCTCCTGCCTCAGCCTCCCAAGTAGCTGGAACTACAGGTGTGCAACACCACACTCAGCTAGTTTGGGTTTGTTTGTTTTGGGGTCTTGTTTTTGCTCAGGCTGGTCTCAAACTCCTAAGCTCAAGCAATCTATCCACCTCGGCCTCCCAGAGTGCTAGGATTACAGGCACGAGCCACTGCACCCGGTCTGACATTACTGGCTTGAAAGGTAAAGGAAGGGGCTGTGAGCCAAGGAAAGCAGGCAGCTGCTAGCAGAAGGAGAAGGCTAAGAAAGAATTTATCTCCTAAAGTGTCCAGAAGAGACACAGACCCACAACACTTATTTTAGCCTGTTCCATTTCAGACTTCTGATGTCCAGAACTGTGAGATAATAAATGTGCTACCAAGTTTGTAGCAATTTCTTACAGCAGCAATACAAAACTAATACATTTACTGTACCATGGTACATTCATTGTACCATGAACAAAAATCCCAATTCCAGATGGACATTAGATTTAAATGTGAAGGGCAAAACTGTAAAGTTTTTACAAGACAACTTAGAAGATTTTCATAGAAATAGGCAAAGAATTTCTAAGCAGGACACAGAAAGTGCTGAAAATAAGGGAAGAGATAAATAAACTGGACAATATTAAGAGCTGTTGTACATCAAGTGACATCACTGAGAGACAGAGGCTGAAAGGGCAAGCCACAGAGAGGGAGAAGACATGTAGGATTCACATTCAGAATACATAAAGAACTCCAGAACGGGCATGGTGGGTCACGCCTGTAATCCCAGCACTCTGGGAGGCTGATGTGGGCAGATGGCCTAAGCTCATGAGTTCGAGACCAGCCTGAGCTACAGTGGGATCCTGTCTCTAAAAATAACCAGGTGTTGTGGTGGGTGCCTACACTCCCAGCCACTCGGGAGGCTGAGGCAAGAGAATCACTTGAGCCCAAGAGTCTGAAGTTCCTGTGAGCCATGATGCCACAGCACTCTACTGAGGGTGACAAAGACTCTATCTCAAAAAAAGAAAAACAAAAAAACTCCAACAAATCGTTAAGAGTTAGCAAGCCAGCAAACGACTTGAACAAGCTCTTCACAAGGGGATAGTCAACAGACCAACAGACATATGAAAAGATGTTCATCTTCATTAGTTGCCAAGATAACATCCACTAGAATAAATAAAATAAAAAGGACTGACCATGCCAAGCATGAATGAGGGTATAAAACACCTAAAACACGCATGCACTGCTAGTGGGAGTGTACATTGATCTTAGCAGTTTGGAAAACAGTTTGGCATCACATACTAAAGCTGAACATGCAAAACCCTACAATCCAGCAATTCTTCTCCTAGGTATATTCCCAAAGAAATGTGTACATGTTTGCTGACATGAAAGTACGTGGGAAAAAGAAAAAGAAACGTGTATGCATGCACATGCATGAAGCAATACATACTGAGTACTCCTGACAGTCTCAAAATGGAAGTAACCCAACATCCATCACCATCAGAACAAGTTAAGAAATTGTGGTTTGTTCACACAATGGAATAACACACAGCAATGAGAATAAAGGAACCTCATGAAATGACGTGCATGAACCTTGCAATTATACTGAGTGAAAGAAGTCAGATATAAAAAGGTATGTATAATATGAGTGTATACTTCCACTTAAAATAAAGTTCATCACTTCTTAGCCTTTTGGCTAAGATCTAATGTAAAATGAAGTTTGAAGACAGACAAAATTCACTGATGGTGTCAGAGTCAGGGAAAAAGGTTATTATTACCTTTGGAAAGAAAAGTGAGCAGAGCTTTTGGGAGCTGGCAGGTCTGATTCTCAATTTGGGTGCCTGTTCCAGAGACATTTCAGTTTAAGAAAATTCAAAGGGCTGTTCACTTACAATGTTTACACTTTTCTGTATGGAGGCTGTATTTTCATTAGAAGTTTTTAAAAATTCCCTAGGCGGGGGTGGGGGACGGTAGGAGTCGTAGAAGTGGGAAAGGCCCAGATGGCTAAGCCAGGCTGGACCAGGCTGCTCTGAGGACCTACCACCCATCAGACTGCCACCAGTCAGTGACACCTACCTCTATGGATCTCCTGGAACACACGTCTCCCTTGTGGTTACGAGAGCACCCTAGCAGCAGGTCCAAGATGGAAGATTTAAGCACCCAGAGCTTGGTACACAGTGATACCGTGCTGAATGAACACCCTTCAAGTGCACCAATGTTGCTTCCCAACAGCAGCCCCAAGTTGACATCCCTGGGAGGTCTCTCACCACTGCTCCTTCCCCTGCAGGCAGGGGTTGCAGGGCAGGCTGAGCCCAATGAGGTCTGGAGCAGCATGAGAGGCCCCAGCCAGAGGGGCTAGTGGGTAAACCAGCGCTCATGGGGAAGGGCTAGGGTATGGCAGTCTGGAAAAGGGATGAGCTTGCCAGCAGGCCATGGGCACCACTTACACCTTTGAGAGGCAGGAGCTGGGGTGGGGAGGAACAGAACTTGGTGGTCCCAGGAGTGAAGTCAATCACTAACAAGCCCTAAAAGTCAAGTTTTTTTCTTTGCTGTTTCCAGAAAAGCAACCCTATATTAGTCATCGATTTCTGGCTAAATGCCAGAAACACCCCCCCACACCCCGACACACTCCATCACACCTCCTGGCCTTGCATGGGCCACACCCTCTTCCTAGGATGCTGAGGGCAGGATCTTGCATATCTCATCCATTGCTGGGCTCTCAGTACCTAGGACAGCGCCTGTCACACATAAGAGTTCAAGAATACATGTTAAATGACTGCACAAAGGAATGAAAATGCCCTCGTCTACCACCTCATCCCCCCCCCCCCCCGTGTTAAATAGCTTGTTCATGCCCCATCACATTTACCAGCCTGCTTAGAACCATCTCTGAGAAGGACAGAAAGAAGCAATTCCATGTGCAAACGAGGCATGGAGCAGCGTTCACCAGGGGTGGGTCCAACAAAACCAAAAAGCAGGCAGTGAGTCTCCTGTCACTGGAAGTGTTCACACAGAGCCTGCGGCCTCCTCTCAGAGAGGGTTCTTGCACCAGGGGGCACAACCACCTTGAGAGCCTCTCCCGAGCTAGATTCTGCAGCTGTACTGAAGCATCTCCTCCAGAGCCCAGGCAGAAGTGTGCTGAGTGCACAGACTCCAAAGACAGAGGACAGAGCACCAAGCTGGAAGCCCAGATACCTGGGGCTGAGAAGCAACCCACCCACCACTGACCAGCAAGCAACTGGGGACCATCAAGGGGACAAACACTGGCCTGAGAGACTGTATTAGCTTCCTAGGGCTGCCATAAAAAGTATCCTCGACTAGGTCACTTAAACAACAAAAATCTCTGGGTCCCAGTTGTGGAGCCGGGAAGTCTGAAATCAAGGCGGCCTCTCTCCTTGGCTTGCAGATGGCCGTCCTTTCCCTGCCTCACCTGGTTGTCCCTCTATGTACATCTGAGTCTAAAATTCCTCTTCTTATAAGGATACCAGTCATATTCGATCATTTGAACTTGATTACCTTTTTTAAAGACCCTCATCTTTAAATAAGGTCGCATTCTGAAGTATTACAGGTTAGAAACTGAACATAATAAATTTTGGAAGAACACAATTCAACCCAAAACAAGGTACAAAATATTTTTTAGATATTACGATTGGGCCCTCCACGAGGTCATTGCACATAAATAGTGTATCTATGGTGCGTAAATGTCACAAGAGAGTGGCAATTAGGGAAAAAATGTCTGAAAAGGCTGTGTGGTGGTGATAATGAAAACAATAAAAGGCTGGGTGCAGTGGCTCTTGCCTGTAATCCTAGCACTCGGAGAGGCCAAGGCAGATGGATTGCCTGAGCTCATGAGTTCAAAACCAGCCTGAGCAAGCACAAGACCCCATCTCTACTGAAAATGAACTGAGGTAAGAGAATCTCTTGAGCCCAAGAGTTTGAGGTTGCTGTGAGCTATGACACCACAGCCCTCTACCAAGGGCAACAAAGTACGACTCTGTCAAAAAAAAAAAAAAAGTTAAGAAGGCTCGGTGCCTGTGGCTCAAGCGGCTAAGGTGCCAGCCACATACATCAGAGCTGGGGGGTTCGAATCCAGCCTGGGCCTGCCAAACAACAATAACGGCTGCAACCAAAAAATAGCCAGGCATTGTGGTGGGTGCCTGTAGTCCCAGCTACTTGGGAGGCAGAGGCAGGAGAATCACTTAAGCCCAGGAGTTGGAGGTTGCTGTGAGCTGCGATGCTACAGCACTCTATCCAGGATGACCGCTTGAGGCTCTGTCTCAAAAAAACAAAACAAAAAAGTCAAGAAACACTGCTCGTCTGGCTAGGCGCCTGTAGCTCAAGAGGCTAAGGTGCCAGCCACATACACCAGAGCTGGCGGGTTCAAAATCCAGCTCAGGCCCGCCAAACAACAACTATAACCAAAAAAGAAAAAAGAAATGCTGCTCCAGGGTGGCGCTTGTGGCTCAAAGGAGTAGGGCACCAGCCCCATATACCAGAGATGGTAGGTTCAAACCTGACCCCAGCCAAAAAAAAAAAAAAAAAAAAAAAAAAAAGCTGCGCTCGGGATGAGTATTATGTTCTCTAGCCCTCCTGTTCTTAGCCACAACATGAGATGACAATGGAACCCACTTCTGGTGCTGTGAGGTTTAATTCTGTTTGAAATGCTCCTCTAACAGTGCCTGGCACAGAACAATATCCCCCTCTACCCTGCAAACTGAGCAACTATCATTACTGCCAGTAACAACATTAACTAGAAGCTGCTGAGCACCCCTAGGGCCAGCCTACCACAGGGGACAAGTGACCCTCTGCTTCAGACAGAAGTCCTAGCCTGGGAAAGGCCATGGAAAGATGTCTGCTACTTCACCGAGCTGGACTCAGAATACGTGGGGGTGCGCTGTGGGGCCAGACCTGCAGCATTTGTTCTGCACCAGGTACCATTCTAAGCACTTTGTAACTATTAACTCCTTTAATCTTTACCAGAGCCCTATAAAGAAGATACTATTGTGAGCTCCATTTTAGAAACAGGAAAACTGAGGCACAAGTCACTTGCCCAGGGTTACACAACTAACAAGTGGCAGAGCTGGAATTTTTTTTTTTTTTTTTTTTTTTTTAGAGACAGTGTCTCATTTTGTCGCCCTTGGTAGTGTGCCATGGCGTCACAGCTCAAAGCAACCTCCAGCTCTTAGGCTTAGGTGAGTTGCCTCAGCCTCCCAAGTAGCTGGGACAACAGGCGCCTGCCACAATGCTTGGCTATTATTTTGTTGCAGTTCGGCTATGCCGGGTTCAAACCCGCCACCCTCGGTATATGGGGCCAGCACCCTACTCATTGAGCCACAGGGCCGCCCAGAGCTGGAATTTGCACTCAGGCCCTCAGGCTGTGGAAGTGTGTACCTCTAACTGCTTCTCCCGCTTCTCTTGACTTCCTCAAAACCAAGACCAAGTCTCCTCCAGGCACCTAGGGCCTGAGACAAGGACAGAGATATAGGCAAGAGGGCAGGCGGGCACCCTCCACCTGCAGAGCCAAGGCCATAGTCTGCAGCACCTGTGTCAGCTGAACCCAGCTCCCACCTGCCTCTGGCTTCCATCCCTGGGCACCCTCCCACCTGGCACCTAGCAGCCCTAAACTTCCCATTGCTCCTGAAGGCATTCTACCCTGTCCCTTGTTCTGCCAGGAATGCCTTCTCCTCTCTTCTGTTCTTAGCAAACTCCCTCTCCAAGGTTTGTAAGATTCCCAGACAAGGCGGTGCCTGCTGCCTCAGGCCTGATGGCTGCATGTGCCATGCACACATGTGTCCCAACACTCCACCTCCATGAATGTGGGGGCCACACACATCTCCTCCAGAGACAGGGATTCTCCTGGCAAGGACCAGCCTCACTGTGGATTTACTAGGTCCTCGCCCACCTGGGGACCCAACAGGCCTTCCATGCAGGGAGAGCTGGCTGTGGAACAACAGCCCCAGCTTCCTGTAGCTGCCAGGGAGGACCCTCCAGTAGGATTATAAGGATCAGAAGGCTGTCATTGTCTCCCTCTCCCACTAGACATTTGTTGGGGCCACACACCAGGACCACAGCTTACCAACCCTCCCTCCTGTCGCTGTCCCTCACTTAGGCATTAATGTTAAATTTAGCATGGGCTTACCTAACGTGATGTGACAATACAAAGCCACCCCAAACTCTGATTTCCCCCTTGGATCTGGCCGTTGAAAAGCTCAACACCAAATTACCTCCTATAAACAGCGAAGGTGTTCCCCCTACCCCATCCCTGGCTTTATTTGATTTTTCTACCCTGGGTTTCCTCTTGCCCTGATTTTCCCATTTATTTTTAATCTTGTTATGCTGCATTTATTTTTGTAAATCACCTCTCAAGCCCATCTGGAATCAGATGAAGAACACACAAGATCCTTTGTGATGTCTTCTCTCCCCTCCTCTGTGGCCCCTGGTCTGATAGAAGCTGAGCAAATGAATGAATGAAAGGATTTATGCAGGGAACAGTCTATACCAGAAAAGGGAACAGCCTGAGCAGGAGCACCTCCCTCATGGCACAAGTCCTCCCAGGTCACACTGGACATGAAAGAATGTAGAGCCCCAACAGACGCATTAAGCCTTGCTGCCCAAACTTCCTCACCCTTCTCCCTTTGTGTGGAATGCCCTCCCCAACTGCCCCAAGCCCACCCATCCTTCAAGAGTCAGCCTCAACTCCCTCCCCAGGAAGCCCCAAGACCACCACATGCACCCAGTGTCTGGCCTCCCTGCAGAACTCTCAGATTGATTTGCAACAGTTGCCCAGCAACAGCTTCACTAGGCATCAAAGTAAATGGCCTTAAAATGTTTCTAAAAGAGGCCAGGTGCAATGGCTCACACCTGTAATCTTAGCATCCTGGAAGGCCGTGGTGGGTGGACTGCCTGAGCTCAAGGGTTCAAGACCAGCCTGAGCAAGAGTGAGACCCCCCCCACCCCATCTCTAAAAGTAGCTGGGCCTTATGGCAGGCACCTGTAGTCCCAGCTACTCAGGAACTTGAGGCAAGAGGATCATTTGAGCCCAAGAGTTTGAGGTTGCTGTGAACTATGATGCCATGGCACTCTACCAAGGGTGAAAAGTAAGACTCTCAAAAAAAAAAGTTTCTAAAAGGTGTTGAGATTGTTTACATTTTCAGGAAGAGGGTGATAGTTTCCCAATTCTGTAAAAGCTTCTTGAAGGAACTGGGTCAGAACCAGCCAGGTTGGGCTACAGGTGGGAGCAAAACAGGCCCTCTCATCCCAAAAGGCCAAGAGAGCAAAGGAAGAAAGAAAATCAAGAAGGGGGGGCCTCTGGCTCGGCACCCGTAGCTCAGTGGTTAGGGCGCTAGCGACATACACCCGGGCTGGTGGGTTTGAACCTGGCCAGGCCTGCTAAACAACAATGACAACTATAACAAACAAACAAAAAAATACCCAGGTATTGTGGTGGGCACTTGTAGTCCCAGCTACTTGGGAGGCTGAGGCAAGAGAACTGCTTAAGCCCAAGAGTTTGAGGTTGCTGTGAGCTGTGATGCCACAGCACTCTACCGAGGGTAACATAATGGAACTCTTGTCTCAAAAAAAAAAAAAAACAAACAAAAAAGAGTGGGTGTCTCTCCAGGAACCAGCTAGAGTGGAAGGTGTGATTCCAGCCAGGGAACAAGAAATGCTTGGTCAAGACAGAAGCTGTTAAGTGGACAAGGTCCTAAAATCCATGCCTTGTTAATAAAAACCACCTGGCCTGTTCTGCCTTCTATTCAGAAGGGAAACATTTCATTAACATTTCGAAGCATTTCCTCTGCAAACATGAGTTTTGTATTACTGTTTCTGCCCTGACCGAGCAGCCCAGAGGGAAGGGAGTATGAGACAGGCATAGGTGGGAAGGAGGTCCAAGTCCCACCCTAGCAACCAGACCCCAGCCCCCTCTAGTTCCTAAAGGGAGAAGAGCCTCCTCTTGTCCCATGCCAGGGGTCAGAGGTGGTCAGCCCCAGCCCATTCTCTGGTTCACCCTCCCCATTCCAAGCCTGATCAGCTTCTCCCAACAAATCATCCCACTAAGTGGCAAAGTCCCACATACTGTATTCTGTGGCACATGCTCAATTGGCCATGGATCTGCCTCCCTCGTCCGACTGTGCACTTTCACAGACGCCAATTCACAGGTCTTCACCCAGCACACACCATGCATCATAAATGCAGCCATCCGCTTACACCAGCTGTGCCCAAGCACTGTCTTCTACCCCCAGTCCCCAAGACCACGTGGCCTGCCCCCTACCAGCTAAGTAGATAGGGGTGAACTTCCTCACCCAGGCTCAGCTAATTAGTCTCCCTCTGAACCCCAAGACTGAGAGGTCTCATGGATTCAAGCTGATGCTACCATTTGGGGCAGCCGCACTAGGCCAAGACACACTCAGCCCTGGGAGAGTGAGCCTACAGGGAGAGGAAGAGATGGGAAGGATGCACTGGGAGAGGCTGAGAAAATGAAACCTCAGGCTAGAGAGAGGAAAGCCAGAGGAGGGGCTGCCAACCAGCCTCATCACCCCAGGGGCCCAGGCTGCCTGCAATTGTTTGCTGCACAAGTATTCCCTACTCTTAAATCCCCTTTCACTTAACCTAATTGGAGGAGATTCCTGTTCCCTGCAACAAAATCATCCTAAAGACATGGGATCAGAGGGCACTTTTACACCTCCTAAGCCATCCCTGCTTATCAAACCATGCCCACTACTCACAGTTTATAAAAGGAACAGGGGTCAACTTTGGGTATGGAAGTCTGAGTATACCCAGCATGGCCATGTGAGAGCTACACTGGGAAGGCAAGGCATAGGTGTGGCCCTAGAAGCTAGATAGGGAGGACTTTGTTCCTGAGCAAATGGGCTGGTAGTTTGAAAAAGCACAACTATAATAATGCTCTAGGAAGTGGACCTAAGTGGTGGGAAGCATGGCCTTGAGAGAAGGGGGCGTGCCTCCCAGGCACACAGTGCTCAACAAATGCATTAAAGCAAACAGAGCAATATCTCTATGCTACAACGCAGTGTTATTAAAATATTCATGACCAGGGGGGTGCCTGTGGCTCAAAGGAGTAGAGTGCTAGCCCCATATGCCGGAGGTGGTGGGTTCAAACCCAGCCCCAGCCAAAAAAAAAAAAAAAAAAAAAAAAAAAATCACAAACCAATGCATGCATTTAAAGAGCTCAGAACCCCTCCCACAATAGAGCAGGTACTCAAAATGCACTAGTTTTTTAAATTTTAAGCAGGCAGCTTCTCTCCTCTGGGCACAGAAGTAGAGATGGAGCAGGTGGTGTCAAAGTGGGGAGAGGCCAGACTTCATGGCTCACACTTGCAATCCTTGCACTTTGTGAGGCTGAGACAGAGGATGACTTGAGGCCAAGAGTTTGAGATCAGCCTGGGCAATAAGGAAACCCCATCTCTACAAAAAAAATTAGCTGGGTGTGGTGGCATGCACCTATAGACACAGCTATTGGGGTGGCTAAGGTTGGAGGTTCGCTTGAACCCAGGAGTTGGAGGCTGCAATGAGCTATGATATTGCCACTGCACTCTAGCCTGGGTAACACAGCAAGGCCTAAGTCTCAAAAAAAGAGGGCAGGGTGCCAGCCCCATATGCCAGAGGTGGCAGGTTCAAACCCAGCCCTAGCCAGAAACTGCAAAAAAAAGAGGGGGGGGAGGAAAGAGGGACACAGAACCAACTATCAGGATGCCAAGGAGGGGAGGCTAAAGGTGGCAGGACCAGGAAGGAGGCCTCAGTGCTAACAAGAAGGGCTGCCCAAAGGAGGACAAACAGCCTGGGGAGAGGATGAGCCCCACCCCACTCCCCTGGGTGAATGGAGGCTGGAGGGCCTCTCTGCTACAGCAACAGCACTTACAGGACATTCACTCTGTGAATGGGGCACACAGTTTTCTCAACAACCCTAAAATGCACATACCATAAGTATCCCAATTTTATAGATGGGGAAATTGAGCCAGAAAAAAGTACAGTGACTTGTCCAAGATCACACAGCTAGTAAGGAGCAGAGCTGGGATTTGAACCCAAGCTAACAAGTTCCAGAATTCAAAATGTTGACTGCCAAAGTGGACAAAGTGCTGAAAAGGGATCAGTGCCCCCCCTGGGCAGATCTCCCTTCACAGCTTTTGGGCTCTAGGTGCAGAATTCCAGGCACCACCTTCCCAGCCAGTTGGGTGCCAAACATCTGAGCTCACAGGTACACAGAGGTGTGTGTGGGGGCTCTTTCCAGGTCCCTCACCTGGCCCTTCTGCCTTAGTCCCTTCCTCCAAACCCTACCCCCAATCCTAAAGCCTGAATCCCTACATCACCCCCAGACGTGGCATTGCAGACATCAATGCATCCTGTGTTCATAGGAGGCAGGAGGGCACCTAAGGGGCTCCACCTGGGAAAAGCAGGAGAGACAGACCACCCCTCAGCCCCTCCCCCAACAGGACTTCTCCTCCTTAAACCCCATGCCCCAGTCTCCTAAATCATTTGCTGTCCCTCTAACCCAGCGATTCTCAACCTGTGGGTCTTGACCCATAGGAACTCTATTAAAGGGTTGCGGCATTAGGAAGGTTGAGAACCACTGCTCTAACCCAACACGCCTCCTGCCCCCTTTGCCAACTCCAAGCCTGGACGAAGTGCTCTTCCACATTGTGGCAGCAAACTTCTGCAGTGTTCTATCAAGCTTCCTGGCCCACCCCCTCCTCCAGGGGTCCCTCCTCTATGCTCCTAGCCCGGATTCCCCACCAATGCACTCACCAAGCTCCACTGACCTGTCCCTTAAGGACAGGGAAGCTCCAGTCCTGTGCACCAGCCAGCCCCCAGAAGTGCAGGGCCAGGTAACAACAGCCAGCTGCATGAATGAAGGGCTCATTGTTTACATTTACAACTGACAGAGAAGAGGCTTCTGGTGCACACGTGGTGCTCCCCGCGCCCTCCTCCTTTTCCTCCTCCTCCTCCTCCTGCCCACAGCCCTAGGCTATCCCCACCCACACCAATCTCTCTCCAGCATCCCACAAGGGCAGCCCCCCTTATCCCAAACCCGCTTCTCACTCAGAAGAGAGGAGACGTCTCAGAGATTGGGGGGACACACTGCTGAATGTGTGGCTTCCCTCCGAGGTGCTTCCTCTGTCCGTCTTTCCCAGCGTGGTGCTGGGGCCTGCGTGGCAGTGCCCAGTGGACACCCGCCCTAGCCCAAGCCCCGCCTGAAAGGTCCAAACGGGCGGGCCCTGGAGGATCAACCAAGCATCCTCCGCGGCCACCGCCCCTCCCCCGGGGGAGGGCAGAAAATCTGCTGCCTCACCCGTCACCAGCACCAGCCTGGGGGGGCATCCCCTGCGAGAAGCCGCCCGCCCCATGCTCCTTCTACCTCTCTCAGCAACGCACTTCAACCAAGTTTTGCAAAGGGCATCAGCCAGGTGACTCAAGCGGGCAGGACGGGGGCTCCGCGTTCTCCTAGACCCCAGGTCTGAAGACGGGATAGGGGGTGGGGGTGTTGTATGGCCGCGCCCACCAGGCCATGCCCACCCCCCGGTATCTTTGAGCCCAGAAAGCCCCCTGCGCGTCCAGCCTGCCCTGCGCTGCCCTTGGGAGGGGGACCGGCAGCCCCCAGGAGATGGTACGAGCCCCCTCCGTGTAGGGGGGGGGTGCCGAGGGTGCTGGCGATGCCTTCACCACCGGGACCTGCAGCCCGGGCAGCGCCCCATACCCCAGCAGCGTCCCTCTTCGCCCGCAGAGACAGGGAAGTTGGGGGCGCACCCCAGCCAGCGCCCGCCCGCGCCCCACGGCCGGCCTCGGACCCTTCCAACCCTGCCCACGCCCCGACAATGCCTCGGCGCACGCCGCCTCGCTGCCGGCCAGACCCGGGCTGCCGCCGCACCCCGCATCCCTATGTCCTTTGTTGCCCGCGCCAGTCCCCTCCCTCAACCCTCGGGCTGCACCTACCTTCGCCCTCCCGCAGCAGGCTCGGAGGCGGCGGCCCGGAGCCCCGGCTCCTCCTCCGGGCCCAGGCGCTGGGGGCGCGGGGATGCTGCGGCCCCTCCCTGCGCCGCGCTGCCCACCGGGCTCGGCCCCTGAGGCCGCCGAGGGCTCCGCGCTCCGGGCCCGGGCCTGGCGTCCCGTCTGCGCGCCGACGGCCGCGGGAAGGCGGAGGGCACGGACCGAAGCAGTCCGGCCGCTGCCTGCGCGCCCCGCGGCAGAGCAGAGCCGAGCAGAGCGCCGGCGGAGCGAGCGGCCCGGCTCCGGGAGGGAACAAAAGGGGCTGGCGCTGGGGCGGGCGCGGGAGGGCGGGGCCTGACGCGCGGGGGTCTGGCGCGCGCGCGCGGCCTTGCGGTTCTTAGGCCGCGGCGCCGCTCGTAAAACGGGCGGGCGGGCAAAAAACACGGCGGAGCCTCGGGGCCCGGCACACCCCACCCCTGCCCCGCCAGTCATTTGGGGGGCATCTGGGGTTCGCGCACACCCACCTCCGCGATGGGCATTTATTGGCGCTTAAATAGTGTGTGGTGAAAGAGTATCTGCTCAGACCAGGATGTCCCAGACCGGGGGAGAGACCGAAGCTGGGAGAGAGGAGATGATGTTTGGACCAGACAGAAAGGAAAGCAGCCCAGCCAGATGAGAACTTCAGGTCTGTTTTGAGGAGAGCGGGTCGAGAGCCTTAGCATGGGTCCTATGGCGATTGGATCCCAACATGTCTTTGTAAAGAGTGGTACCCAAGATACAAACGAAGTCTGCATCCTTCTCACCAGGACAGGATGTCTCCTGAAATGTCAGAAGACTCCTGACAGCTCCTGGAGCTCCCTCCTGGGCCGGGAGGCAGCAGCTAAGTGACAGATCAAGAACCAAAAAGTAACCAGATCCCAGGACCCTTAAGTCCCCAGGCTGTGTTGGCTTCTGCTTGGGTTCCCTCTTCCCCTCCTTGACAAGCTAAGCTCTGTACCTTCACAGTCACCAGTCCACCAGTCATGGCCTGCCCCCTTTCTCTGTTTGACAAATCCAACTTCCCCTTCCAAGCCCAGCTCAAATTCACCTGCATTCCCTTGAGTGCAGGAATGTTGGTGTGTTGGGGGAAGTTGTGGTCTGCACAGTGAGACCAGTTTCTCTATAGGAGGGCAGGGACATGGACCGTCTTGTTTCTGTCCCCTAAGGCACCCAGCACAATGCTTGGCAGAGCATAGACTTTTGATAATATTTACTGAATTAATGAATTAATTTGTTAAGTTGCCACTATCCCATTTCGACGGACCTGGTACCCTTAAATTTGAAAAATGAGATCACTTTTGCCCTCAGTTTCCTCATCTGTAAATTGGGGAGAGTGATTCAGTTCAGTCCAACAAACATGTAATAGTATAATGATGTAGGGGAGCACTGGGAGGTCCCCAGCTGGTGGGGGAGCCGGATCTGGAGACCAAGAAGAGAGGAGGTACAGAATGAGCCCAAGGGAGATGGGGCTTTTGAACCCACCAACTTAAGTGTATGGGGCTGGCGCCATAACCACTGTGCTATGAACACCGAGCCAATAAACCCACATTTGTGTTTGCTTTTAAAATATTAATTTATTGGGTGGCGCCTGTGGCTCAGTGAGTAGGATGCCGGCCCCATATGATGAGGGTGGAGGGTTCAAACCCGGCCCTGGCCAAACTGCAACAAAAAAATAGCCAGGTGTTGTGGTGGGTGCCTGTAGTCCCAGCTACTGGGAAGACTGAGACAAGAGAATCTCCTAAGTCCAGGAGTTGGAGGTTGCTGTGAGCTGTGTGACACCATAGGCACTCTACTCAGGGGGATAAAGTGAGAAGACTATGTCTCAAAAAAAATTCATTTATTTATTTTTGAGACAGTCTCACTCTGTTGTCCAGGCTAGAGTGCCATGGTATCAGTCTAGCTCACGGCAACCTCAACTTCCTGGGCTCAAGTGATCCTCTTGCCTCTTTCCCTGGAGTAGCTGGGACTGCAGGTACCACACACACACAAACAAAACACCACAACACCTGGCTAATTTTTCTATTTTTAGTAGAGATAGGGTCTTGCTCTTGCTTGGGCTTGTCTAGAACTCCTGACCTCAAGCGATCTTCCTGCTTTGGCCCCCTAGAGTGCTAGGATTACAGGCCTGAGCCACTTCCTTGTCTGTTTCTTTAAAAAAAAAAAAAAAAGTGGGTGGCATCTGTGGGGAAGGTGGCGGGTTCAAACCCAACTCCAGCCAAAAACTGCAAAAAAAAAAAAAAAAGTATACCTTTCTTGGAATAGGGTCATAGAAGGCCTTGAGTGCATATTGAGACTTTGGGTTTTCTCCTGGCGATTTCTAGGGGGGCTTTATCTGGTGTCCTTCTAAGGATGGCCTCTGGAGCTGTGAGAGGACCTGACATGGTGTCCAGTTAGAAACATTCAGAAAGTTCTGGGCAGCTCATGTGAGGGCAGCCTGAGAGGCAGGCTGAGACCCAGGGAGACCACCTAAAAGGTGGTAGTTCAGTCAAGGGCATAGGCTTTTGAGTTTTCAGGGGCCCACCCCCCTTTGAGAATCTGAAAAACAAAGAGACTCTCTCCACAAACATGTGATATGAACAGGTGCTCATACACTCACAGGCATGCACACCTGCAGACAGGTTCAGGTAATTCACAGACCCCATGAAGTCCCTCCTGGTTTGTACACCCTGGCTCTAGGGCAGGGAAGAGAATCCAGAAAAGGTAACAGTGTAGGTAGCAGAGAGTATGATTTCCCCAAATTGAGGGAGGGGGTGGTTCTGACCCAAATCATGTGGCACTTTTACCTAGGGCATCTCTCCTTTCCTTTTTTTTTTTTTTTTTTTTGAGACAGAATGTCACTATGTCACCCCCGGTAGAGTGCAGTGGCGTCACAGCTCACAGCAACCTCAACTCTTGGGCTTAAGAGATTCTCTTGCCTCAGCCTCCCAAGTAGCTGGGACTACAGGCGCCTGCTACAATGCCCAGCTGTTTTTTTTATTGCAGTTGTCCTTGTTGTTTAGCAGGCCCTGACGGGGTTCAAACCCACCTGCCTTGGTGTATGTGGCCGGCGCCCTAACCACTGAGCTACGGGCACCAAGCCTCTCCCTTCCTTTTGATACCCAAAGCTTCTAGAACCACGAAATGGCCAAAGTTCCACTTGCATTAGCCCATGAGGATGGATGAGGAAGGTTCCTAGTTACAAACTGTCATGGAGTCCCAATCCAAGTGGGAACCTGAAGTTTAAAGCGGGGCAGGGATTTGCCCAGGTTTTTCTATTTCTTCCTGCAGCCAAACCGGTTGTTGTCAGGTGTAGGGATGGAGTTGGGCTTGGCCCCTGCCCTGGGGAGGTGAAGGGGACCTACAGGGGGTGCTCTCCTGGCAGACCTCTCACCTAGGCCTTTTGTCTCCACAGAAACTGTTGATTTGGCCATTTTCTAGCTGACACTGGCTGTGACCAGCCACCTCACAAAAGGGGGGGTTTTCATAGCACACTGGGAATAACTAGAAGGTCGGGGCCAGATTCTTTGAGGTCTGGTATACCCTGCAGGTTGCTGCCTCCATGGTACACTTTTTTACATTTTATTTTAGAATCCACAGGATAGCCCTAGGATGGGATATTTTGTAGCCTCTGGATTGCTGTTTACAAGAAATTGGTAATAACATTGGGAAACCTTATGTATTACATCTAGCAAAAAACCCACATCATCAGATTGTGGATACCATACAATGTCACCCTTGGAAACTGCAGAGGGAAAAAACTGGGAACTGTGGTAAGCTTTGAGTGGGAGACATCTAGGGTTTTTCTCTCCTTTTTCTCTATTTTCCTATAACTGGCATGTGTTACTTTGGGGTCTAATAAAAGAAATTTAAACCCAGACCCATGTCTATAGAAATGATTGGTTTCTTGCCTAGCAGAGGAAAAGCTGCCCAAGGCATGGGGCTGGGAGTGGCATCGCCCATACAGATATCAGCTAAGGCCATCAGGCAGCAGGCGACACACCCTTGCTTTCAAATGGTTGGACTTTCCCTGAGCCCAGTTTTCCCTCCCTTTGGTCTGATTCTGCCCACAAGGAAGCCTGGCACAGGCTCCCTCGGTGCTGGTATAGCCATGGTGAGGTGAGACCAGTGATAAATTAGGAATAGATCTCTGCAGCTGGGTTATATAGGGTCTACCCCCACACACACAGTTGGGGTGTTCCTGAGGTCCTGGGGTTTTTTTCCAAGCATCTTCCCTGGATTTCTCAAGGGCAAATATTAAGGCAAAGCCTCTCCTAGCGGGTCAGCAAACGCTGGCATTGCTGAGTACATATCCCAGGATAGGTTCCAAGCTAAGAACTTTGCATAGATTATAAAGATAAATGAAGATCACCCAGAGACAGCAAGCAAAAGCTGTTCATTCAGAGCCTAGATGTGCAAAGCAGAGACTCTAATGCAAACAGGGGAAGCCTTAGGGTGGAAAAAGAAAGACTTCAGTATGCTCTGATCAGAGGCTGGAGCAAAGAAATAGCATATCCTCTGGGATTGATGATTGGGGCATATTTGACTTTTTCTGATTGGTCCTAAATTTGGAGTGAAGGCAAAAATTAGGGAAACTGGTATTTATTGGTCAAGTCCTGGACCCAGGAGTTGTGGTTGCTGCAGAGAGTAGGTCAGGGTTCTAATTTTATATATGGCCCAGTCATTGTCCATTTGTGTACAGTCCCCAAAATATGATGGTCCAACTCATAATTTTTCAATTTTTAAAGTTTAGGATGGGCGGCGACTGTGGCTCAATGGGCAGGGCATTGGCCCCATATACCGAGGGTGGCAGGTTCAAACTCGGCCTTTGCCAAATTGCAACAAAAAAATAGCCAGGCATTGTGGTGGGTGCCTGTAGTCCCAGCTACTGGGGAGGCTGAGGCAAGAGAATCACCTAAGCCTGGGAGCTGGAGGTTGCTGTGAGCTGTGTGACACCATGACACTCTACCAAGGGTGATGGAGTGAGACTCTGTCCCAAAAAATAAGTTAAAATAAATAAATAAATAAAGTTTAGGATGGTGCAAATGATACATATTCAGTGGAAATCATGCTTTGAATACCCATCTACACATTCTGTTTTCTCATCTTCATTGAAATCCAAAAAATTACAAAAGACAGTCAACACTTTAAGACAGGCTTTGTGGGGTGGTGCCTTTGGCTCAGTGGGTAGGGCACCGGCCCCATATACCGAGTGTGGTGGGTTCAAATCTGGCCCGGCCAAACTGAAACAAAAAATAGCCAGGCGTTGTGGCGGGCAGCTGTAGTCCCAGCTACTCAGGAGGCTAAGTCAAGAGAATCGCCTAAGCCCAGGAGTTGGAGGTTGCTTGAGCTGTGATGCCATTGCACTCTACCAAGGGTGATAAAATGAGACTCTGTCTCTAAAAAAAAAAAAAAAAAAAAAAAGGCTTTGTGTTACATGATTTTGCCAAGTGTAGGCTAATGATGTACATCTTCTGAGTGTCTGTAAGGTGGGCTAGTCTACCTATGAGGTTCGGTAGGTTAAGTTACATTTTCAACTTAATATTTTCAACTTACAATGGGTTTATCAGGACATAACCCCATCATAACTCAAGGAACAACCGTATTCAGTCTCTTAGTCTTAACTCATTTGACCCCCACCGACTATTCTAAGAAGTGGCTGTGATTATTATGCTCATGTCAGAGAAGAGGAAACCAGGCTACCAGGCTTCAGACATGCTGCCCAGGAAGGAGACACTGACTGCCTAGAACTTGGCTTACCAGCTCTATCCAGCCTCCTGCCCAGGGCAACAGGGATACAGGGAGAGAAGACCTGTGTTAGAGAAGGGCCCAGTTCCCATATTGAGTGCCTACTGTGTGCCACATTCGCTGTTCACTCTTCAGCAGGTACAACTCTAAGCACCTGAAGTAATAGGAACCCGCATCATTGTCACAACTCCCATGTGGGTGGCTTTGTCATCTGCCCCATTTAACAGATGATCTGAAACTCAGACATATTCACACCGCAGATGGGGGGCAGCACCGCATGGAATCCAGTCCACTTGGGTCCAGAGTTGGTGTTTTAATCTGCACATGCCCAGCCTCTCAGGTGAAGTGGTTCCTGTGAACAAGTAGTGGTGAGACACCTGCAACATGCCAGCTGGCCCAGGTCTGCAGCAGGAGCTGAAGGACAAGCCTTAATCAGGGGGGTAGCTCCTCATGCAATTCCAGAATGAGCTTCTTCTTCCTTTTTTTTTTTTTTTGACAGAGCCTCACTCAGTGGCCCCAGGGTTGAGTGCTCACAGGAACCTCAAACTCCTAGGCTCAAGTGATCCTCTTGTCTCAGCTTCTGGACTAGCTGAGACTACAGGCACTTGCCACAACACCTGGCTAGTTTTTCTATTTTTAGTAGAGAGGGCATCTCACTTTGCTCAGGCTGGTCTTGAACTCCTGAGCTCAGGCAATCCACCCACCTCAGCCTCCCAGAGTGCTGGGATTACAGGCATGAGCCACATTGCCTGTCCCCTCATGAGCTTCTTCAACTGGAAAGTGGGGCAATGTGGAGGGAAGAGGAACCCCCTCCAAGGTAGACAACACCTCACGCTCACTAAGTGTCAGGTGGACACGTGTTTAGGGACTTCAGCTACTGCTTGCCTGGTTCCTGCAGGGCTGGACATTGCCCTTAAGGGAAGAGATCTCAGGTGCCTGTGCCCCTTCACTCCACCTACTTTTTTTCCTCCTTGGATCCTGGGCTGGGCTACACACTGCCAGCTTACTCTTGCTAGAAGTCACTAGAAGATGCTGGCTGCAGGGCCTCTGCAGTCCCTCAGTCCTTCCTCCACAGCTGCTATTCCTTATGTATGCTTCCTCTCTCTGAGCCCCATGTTCGCACATCTGTGTGTTATGTCACTCTCTGAGGCTGTGACACACCCTACAATCTTGTTTATTCTGTGTATCTGGGAGCCTTTTGCCTAGGACACTGCCCACTGGTCCCTGCTCTGTCTGGGCTTCCTCCCCTCCTCCACACACAAAGCTGCACTTGCTTTCTGGCCCAGATCTAAGCAGGCATCTCTTCTGGGTCTTTTGGGTCCTTCTCAGAAATCACACCAATAAGATCCCCTTATTCCCATCCAAAATACAAAAATTAGAAATGATGGAATGTTGCCAGTTTGTTATTTTACCAAGAAAAAACACTGAAAAAAAAAAAATTGCGCTAGTGATATCATGTTCTAAAAGAAAGGACATTTTAGCACCCAAAGAAGGTAAGCTCATCATTTTGGAAGATAGGATAGTTTATTTTTTTTTAAGAAATAAACTTGGCTTGCTGGAAAACTCTTGTTCACTTTGCTGCTGATGAAGGAAAAATTTGTCAAGGTTGGCAGTTGTTCCTAAAACCTTGGGAACTGTCCTAAGGAAGTTCACTGCGGTCTGAAGCCTTAGGGTGGTGACTTCCCTCATCCTAATCTCCTCCACTGTCCTAGGCCACCTTGGTTTCTGACAATTGCATTGCCCAATCTGGCTTTTTGGGGGTGAGCTCATTCCCCGTTTCATTTTCCCCACCTTCTGGGGCTTCTGAGCCTTGGAGAGCATTATGCTTCCAGTGCCTGTAAGCCAGATGTTTCGGGAGAAGCTAGGAGGTCATTTGTTTGACCCTGTTGCTTTTCAGCAGAAAGGATAAAGTTCCAGTAGGTAAAACACCATTAGGAAAGCCCTCTATTAAAAAGAGCAGCCTTCTTTCTCTGAAGCAGCTTACCATGTGGCTTTCTCATTCATAAATTGCTCCTTCATTCCAAAGATGTGGTCCATATGTGTATAATGTATGAAAGTTAGCACTAGCACACAGCAAGACCCCATCTCTAAAAAAAATTTTTCTTTTTAATTAGCCAGGTGGCCTGGCATGGTGGCTCATGCCTGTAATCCTAGCACTCTGGGAGGCTGAGGCAGGAAAATCCTTTGAACTCAGTAGTTCAAAACCAGCCCGAGAAAGAGTCAGGCCTTTTTTCTTCTAAATATAGAAAAATTTGTCAGGCATTGTGGTGGGCACCTAAGGTCCTAAGGAGACTGAGGCAGGAGGATTACTTGAATCCAGGAGTTTGAGGTTGCTGTGAGCTAAGCTGACACCACGGCACTCTACCCACAGCAATAGAGTGAGACTTTGTCTCAAAAATAAATAAATAAATAAATAGTTGGTATTAATAGTATGCACCTGTAGTCCTGGCTATTTGGAAAGCTGAGGCAGGAGGATTGCTTAAGCCCTGGAGTTCAAGGCTCAGTGAGTGAGCTCAGTGATGGTACCACTGTATTCCAGCCTAGGAGACAGAATGAAACCCTGTCTCTGAAAAAAGCAAAACAAGAACAAAAAAAAAAGAGCTCATATTCAAACTTCTGTTTCCCTAGCAACAAAATCTCCTTTGCTTTTAAAGCCTTTAGCTCCCTTCTGCCTACTGTGTGGCTACAAAATTGCTTTGAAAAAGACACATACACAGCCAAGAGTGCTGATGGAGGTATGGGCAAGGTGCTTCGGACCACATAGGTCTCATTCTTTTTTTTGTAGAGACAGTCTTACTTTACCGCCCTCGGTAGAGTGCCATGATGTCACATGGCTCACAGCCACCTCCAGCTCTTGGGCTTAGGTGATTCTCTTGCCTCAGCCTCCCGAGCATCTGGGACTATAGGTGCCCACCACAATGTCTGGCTATTTTTTTTGAGATGAGGTCTCACTCTGGCTCAGGCTGGTCTCAAACCTGTGAGCTCAGACTATATACCTGCCTAGGCCTCTCAGAGTGCTAGGATTACAGGCATGAGCCACCGCACCCGGCCTCAGGATGAACTTTTTGTATCTTTGGCAGGAGGGAGGGAACCTGTCATCAGTGAGTTGGCTCTTATTCCCCTACAGCCTGGAGAGCTGAAGGCAGCTGCTGCACAAACCTTCATGGGGCTCAGTGCAAGACACATGACTGCTCTGTGCCTCAGTTTCCCCCTCATGCCATGCTGCTTCTTATTCTCTTTTGTTAAGTTCTCCTTCCCTGGCTCAGTGCTCGTAGCACAGTGGTTACGGCGCCAGCCACATACACCGAGGGTGACAGGTTCAAACTCGAGCCAGCTAAACAACAATGACAACCGCAATAAAAAATAGCCAGGCATTGTGGTGGGCACCTGTAATCCCAGCTACTTGGGAGACTGAGGCAAGAGAATCACCTAAGCCCAAGAGTTGGAGGTTGCTGTGAGCTGTGACGCCATGGCATCTACCAAGGGTGACATAGTGAGACTCTCTCAAAAAAAAAAAGTTCTCCTTCCATCAACCCTCCCCAAAAGGTCACTGAACAGGTGCTCTGTGGCAGCTGAGGGTGCTCCAGCTGTGTGCGGGGAGGAACAACAGCATGTGACCTGGGCCCCCCAATCCCTCCTGCTTGCACACTATCCTGGCTATCACTCTGGCCTCAGAGCCAATTGGCAAACTCAAGTTCCCAAAGTAATTCTCACTCCTTGGGAATAATTCCACTTCCAGATCGTGAGCATGCCAAGGGCAGGGCCATGTCTATCCTGGTCATGCTTGTGTCCTCCCTACCCAGGCCTGCGTCACCAGGTGCCTGAATGTTAGCACAAACCTTAGATCCTGTGGCTACTCCTGGAAGGCTGAGGAAAGAACACGGGGCTGGGGGTGGTGGTGGTGGTGAAGGTGAGCCCATGAAGCCTCATAAAGAATGATAACTAGAGGGTCTTGGGCTCCAACAGTAGTAGCAAACCACGGGGTCTGGCAGAGAGAAGGCTGAATCTGGATTCCAAAGACTAAGTGACCCCTGGAAAGAGCACTGGAAATAGAGTCCTGATGCAAACATCAGGGCATGTGGCCTCCGCATAGCTCGTTCTGTAGGGTTGTACTAGTTTCAGAGTCTCCAGCTCAGCCCACTAGGGTACTAGAGGGAATGGTTACCCACCCCACTTCCCACGGAGTTGCTATCTGGAGTAACAGAAAAGAGGAGCATCTCAGACCTCAAGCTCTGCACATATACATAGCTTGCCTCATGTGCACTAAGCTGGGGGTCAATGTCTTCTTTCAAGACCCGGTTTCCTGTATCTCAAGTCTACATGCCCATAAATACATTTACTGTAGACACTCATTTGAATTCCTCTGGGAAAAGCAAGGGATGAAAGCACCGACCCATCCAGTCAAGGCCTTCCTACCATCGGAGTGCACTTGGTGATGCTGTATCTTAGCAGACTGCAAAGACACTTTGCACGTAAAACACGTGGATGCTCCCAGGCCCTGGGAACAGAGGCCCCAGAGGAAGTCAGAGGAGCTACCACAAATCAAGAAGTTGTTTTTTTTTTTGAGATAGAGTCTCACTTATGTTGCCCTCCATAGAGTGCCTTGGAGTCATAGCTCACAGCAATCTCAAACTCTTGGGCTCAAGCGATTCTCTTGCCTCAGCCTCCCGAGTAGCTGAGACTACAGGTGCCTGCCACAACACCAGCTATTTTTATGTATTTATTATTATTTTTGGAGAAAGAGTTTCATTTTGTCACCCTGGGTAGAGTGTCATGGTGTCATAGCTCACAGCCACCCAGCTCTTGGGCTTAAGCAATCCTCTTGTCTCAGTGTTTCTATTTTTAGTAGAGACAGGGATCTTGCTCTTGCTCAGGCTGCTCTTGAAACTGTGAGCTTAAGCAATCCACCAGCTTCAGCCTCCCAGATTGCTAGGATTACAGGTGTGAACCACCATGCCTGGCTAATACCCAGCTATTTTTTTTTTTTTTATTTTTTTTTTATGAGAAAGAGCCTCAAGCTGTCGCCCTGGGTAGAGTGCCATAGCATCACAGCTCACAGCAACCTCCAACTCCTGGGCTCAAGCAATTCTCCTGCCTCTGCCTCCGCCTCCCAAGTAGCTGGGACCACAGGCATCCGCCACAATGCCCAGCTATTTTTTGGTTACAGCTGTCATTGTTATTTGGCGGGCCTGGGCTGGATTCCAACCCGCCAGCTCAGGTGTATGTGGCTGGCGCCTTAGCCACTTGAGCCACAGGTGCAGAGCCCAGCTCTTTTTAGAGACAGGGTCTTGCTCTGGCTCAGGCTGGTCTCCAACCATGAGAACAGGCAGTCCACCTGCCTCGGCCTCCCAGAGTGCTGGGATTATAGGTGCGAACCACCACACCTGGCCAAATCAAGGGGTGTCCACCTGGCCACACCCAGCCTGCACCTGCCATCTCTTCATCCAAAAGGATCTCTGCCTGAGACCCAGAGAAGAAAACCAGCGTGTCATCTGTTTCTCTCATTGTTGTGCCTAACAACTCCCCATAAAGAAAGGTGTACTGGGGATAACTCACTAGGTGGAAACTGACCGGTCCTCTGACCCTTTTGCCTTGGGTTTGGAATCAGCATACCAGTCCCAGTCTCCTGATAGAGACTTCTAGAAACACTGAGATTGGAGTCACAGTGGGGTCTCTAGGCCAGGTAGAGGTGGGGTGAGAGTCGGTAGGTTAGGGTGAAGGGTAAGGTGCAATCCTCTCCCCAAATCTTTTGTGTCACTTTAAACAGGTTCATCCTGGTCCTTGTCTCCTAAGATAAGGTGAGGGTGTGCACATGCATGGTAAATAGCTTTCAACTTTAATTATAAAATACGCATATAAGACAACATACATGTGGGTCATTACAAAACTTTCAAGATACAAAAAATCAAGAAATGTAAAATCTGCATGGAAGGAAACAAATGAAACCCTCCCAGTAACACCAATAAGCCAAGCAAGTTGAAACTTGCACAGGTGAATCAGAAAGGATATAGTCCAATGTTTCTTGGAATTGACCATCACAGTCTGTCTCAGAACTTTCTAAGTGACCCATGTACAATGTACAGGTAAGACTTAAGCACACCTGGCCTAAGAAATAGAACTTCCTCAGTACCTCTGAATCCCCCATGTGTACCCCTCCATCCCATGCCCAGCCCAAAAGTACCTCCTTGAATTTTTTTTTCTTCCCTTTGCTTTGCTTTCCTGTGTATTATTCCTAAACAATACTGTGTTGAGTTTTGCAGGCTTTTAATCCACCTGTAAATGAAATCGCACTGCAGGCATTCTTCCCCGATGTCCTTCATGCTGTCCACATTATGTTTGAGACTCAGCCACATCGTGAGGTGGCCACAGAGGATTCCACTGTGTGGACATTCCTCCATACACTTACCTAATCCTCCGTACACTTACCTCCTCTCCTCAGTGAACGTCTAAGTTGTTTCCAGTCTGAGGTTTTGTTTAGTTTTGTTCTGTTGTTGCTGTTTTCACTGTGTCTCCTGGTGCTAAGCCTACAGGTTTTGCTCCGGTGTACAGCTCAGAGGCAAACTGCAGGTCTGAGGGAATGTGCACCTTCACCTTTACAAGATACTGTCAAATTGTTTTCCAAAGTGGTGGGCCAATTAACATTCTCACAGATGGAATGTGAGTTTCTTTGTTCAGTATTCATAACAACACTTTGTATTGTCAGACTCTTTAATTTTTTTCTGGTCTCATAGTTGTAAAAAACAAAAATAAAACAAGGAAAAAAAGAAACTTCCCCAAACGTGATTACAAATGGATTTGAACTTCTTTTCACAAGTTTGTGAGTCTGTGGGCCATAGGAGTTCCTCATTTGTAAAATTCTTATCTGTGCCTTTATCAATTTTCTTTCGGGTTGTCTTTTGTTTTTATGAGACAGAGTCTCATTATGTCACCCTTGGTAGAGTGCCGTGTGTCACAGCTCATAGCAACCTCCAACTCTTAGGCTTAAGCAATTCTCTTGCCTCATCCTCCCAAGTAGCTGGCATTACAGGTGCCTGCTACAATGCCCAGCTATTTTTTGGTTGCAGCTGTGGTTGTTTAGCAGGCCCAGGCTGGGCTCAGACCCACTAGCCTCGGTGTATATGGCCAGCGCCCTACTCACCGAGCTACACTGCCTAGCTGGGTTGTCTTTCTCTCTCTCTCTCTCATTTTTTTTTTAGAGACAGAGTCTCACTCTGTCACCCTTGGTAGAGTGCTGTGACATCACAACTCACAGCAATCTCCCACTCCTGGGCTTAGGCGATTCTCTTGCCTCAGCCTCCCGAGTAGCTGGGATTACAGGCGCCCGCCACAACTCCTGGCTATTTTTTTTTTTTAATTTATTTATTTTTGCAGTTTTTGGCCAGGGCTAGGTTTGAACCCACCACCTCCGGCATATGGGGCCAGCGCCCTACCCCTTTGAGCCACAGGCGCCGCCCCTGGCTATTTTTTTGTTGCAGTTTGGCTGGGGCCGGGTTCAAACCTGCCACCCTCAGTATATTGGGTAGGTGCCCTACTCACTGAGCCACAGGTGCCACCGGGTTGTCTTTTTCTTAATGATTTCTAGGATAATTCACATACCCTAGGCTTTATTCCTTCATTTGGTAAAAGAGTTACCGGGGGTGGGGGGGTGGGGGGGTGCCTGTGGCTCAGAGAGTAGGGTGCTGGCCCCATATACGGATGATGGCGAGTTCAAGCCCGGCCCCTGCCAAACTGCAACAACAAATAAATAAATAAATAAATAAATTTAATTTAAAAAATTTAAAAAAAGAGTTACCAGGGTGGCACCTGTGGCTCAAAGTAGGGCGCCAGCCCCATATGCCAGAGGTGGTGGGTTCGAACCCAGCCCCGGCCAAAAACTGCAAAAAACAAAAAAGTTACCAATAAGGTAGGCACAGTGGTTCCTACCTGGAATCCTAGTACTCTGGGAGGCTACGGCGGGAGGGTCCCTTTGAGCTCAGGAGTTCAAGATCAGCCTGTGCAAGAGTGAGAAAACCCTATCTCTACTAAAACTAGAAAAATTACTCAGGTGTTATGGTGGGTGCCTGTAGTCCCAGCTACTTGGGAGGCTGAAGCAGAAGGATCATTCAAGTACAGGAATTTCAGGTTGCTGTGAGCTAGACTGATGCCACAGCACCCTAGCCTTAGTGACAGAGGTGAGACTCTTTCTCAAAAAATAAAAAACAAAAAAAAACAAAAAAAAAAAGAAAGAAAAGAAAAAAGAAAGAAATGAAAAAAAAGAAAAAGAAAAGAAAGAAAGAAGAAAGAATTACCAATAACATTCCTGGTTTATAGCTTGTCATTTAACTTCATTAAAGAAGGTCTATGGACAGACCTTCTTTGCAGTTTTTTTTTTTTTTTTGGCCAGGGCTGGGTTTGAACCCACCACCTCCAGTATATGGGGTCAGCCCCCTACTCCTTTGAGCCATAGGCACCACCTGGGACAGACCTTCTTAATTTTAAGTGTAGTCAAGGTTTTTCTTCACAGTTTAAATCCAAGGTTTTCAATTTGCTTTTTTTTTTTTTTTTTTTTTGCAGTTTTTGGCCGGGGCTGGGTTTGAACCTGCCACCTCTAGCATGTGGGGTTGGCGCGCTACTCCTTTGAGCCACAGGCACTGTCCTCAATTTGCTTTTTTCTTTTTTTGTAGAGACAGAGTCTCATTAATCACCCTGGGTAGAGTGCCATGGCGTCACACAGCTCACAGCAACCTCCAACTCCTGGGCTTAGGTGGTTCTCTTGCCTCAGCCTCCCAAGTAGCTGGAACTACAGGCGCTCGCCACAATGCCCAGCTATTTTTTGTTTGGCTGGGGCTGGGGCTGGATTTGAACCTGCCACCCTCGGTATATGGGGCCAGCACCCTACCCACTGAGCCACAGGCACTGCCCACAAAAATTTGCTTTTTAAGCAACATGTCTCTGTGTTCAAAAGAAGCTACAAATGGTCCCAACACAAAATGGCCACTTCCTTCTTAAGAATGGCCACTTTTTTCCTTAAGAAAAATTCCTTGGACAAACCATCATAAATCAAGACTCATTGTTTAAGTAATTACATCGTTATTGCAACAACAACAAAACTCAGAGAGGTAAAGACAAAAGAAAGCAATGGGGTGGATCCTGTGGCTCAGTTGGTAGAGCACCGGCCCCATGTACCAAGGATGTTGGGTTCAAACCCACCCCGGCCAAATTGCAACAACAACAAAAAAAATAGCCGGGCGTTGTGGCAGGTGCCTGTAGTCCTAGCTACTTGGGAGGCTGAGGCAAGAGAATCGCCTAAGCCCAGGAGTTGGAGGTTGCTGTGAGCTGTGTGATCCCACGGCACTCTACCCAGGGCCATAAGTGAGACTCTGTCTCTACAAAAAAAAAGAAAGCAATGATGGCACAGCCAACATTGCCGAAGGCTGCTCAGTGCCAACTCACTCATCAGGCCAGCTACACACTCCCAGGCCAGGCTCTAGGATGGCTATTCTGCTGCTTCCCCCACCCCGATTAAATTAAGTTTGTTCATTTTTCAAAATGATTCTGTGCTTTACTAAGTAATCTCAGAATAGTGGTAAATAAGCTCCGATTATGCATTTAAAATACAGATTTATTTTTAATCCAAGTCTTCAGGGAAAGTAATTTAGAGTGAGACATACTTGCCTTAAATAACAAATCTATAAATGACTCAAATCAGTATTTCACAGTGCTAGAGGACCTAGAACACTTTCATGTCATTTCCTTGTTTTAGGAAATGGGTGAACTAAGGGTTATCTCTGGCAATCTTGAAAGGCCAGGAACCCATGGCAGTCCTGGCAGGCTTCCTGAAGATGCAGAGCTGCCTGGAAGCAGAGGCGGGTGGTAAATGGAGCCCCACCCCCACCCCACCCCACCCCATGTGCTTAGGTTGACTTCTTGTACCAAAACGACTGCAAGTCCGAGTATGGGAGGCTGTGAAACAGATCCCAGCCTTGATGGAGGGTGGTGGCCAGCTCAGCCTGGCACCTGCATTCATGGTCCTGTCCCGGAAGGGTGCCTGACCTCTTGCCCACCCCCATCCCAATCCCATGCCCATCCCATTCCCTACCCTCCCCGGCCCGAAGGCCAGGCTCAGCAGGCCGCCTGCGCCTGCGCCTGCGCCTGTGGGGGCGCTTTTGAGCCTGGACTCCCTTCCCTCCCCTCCTTGGCCCGCAACCACTGCGCCCCTGCAGGCAGGTGCTGTTCCTGCAAGCACAACCCAAGCTTTCCTTCAGCTGTCAAAATTTGAGTTTCTCCTGTAGAAGACTAAAACCGGACCCAACCTTTCACCATTAACTTAGACACTCACTGGATTAAAGATAAACTTAAGACATGAAACTATAAAAATACTAGAAGAAGGTTCAGGGAAAACTCTTCAAGAAATCAGCCTCGGCGAATATTTTATAAGGACCCCCCCCCGGGCAATTGAAGCAGCATCAAAAATACACTAGTGGGATCTGATCAAACTAAAAAGCTTCTGCATAGTCAAGAACACAGTAAATAAAGCAAGTAGACATCCCTCAAATGGGAGAAGATATTTGCAGGTTATGTCTCTGACAAAGGTTTAATAACCAGAATCCACAGAGAACTTAAACATATTAGCAAGAAAAGAACAAGTGATCCCATCTCAGATTGGGCAAGGGAGTTAAAGAGAAATTTCTCTGAAGAAGACAGTTGCGCGGCTACAGACATATGACAAAATGCTCAGCATCCTTAATCATCAGAGAAATGCAAATCAAAACTACTTTGAGATATCATCTAACTCCAATAAGATTAGCCCATATCACAAAATCCCCAAACCAGAGATGTTGGCATGGATGGGGAGAAAAGGAAACACTTCTACACTGCTGGTGGAAATGCAAACTAATACGTTCCTGTTGGAAAGATGTTTGGAGAACACTTAGAGATCTAAAAATGACCTGCCTTTCAATCCTACAATTCCTCTACTAGATATATTACCAGAAGACCAAAAATCACATTATAACAAAGATATTGGTACCAGAATGTTTATTGTAGCCCAATTCGTAATTGCTAAATCATGGAAGAAGCCCAACTGCCTATTGACCCACAAATGGATTAATAAATTGTGGTATATGTACAACTTTTCATTAAATAAGAAAATCTTGGCCAAGTGCAGTGGCTCACACCGATAATCCTAGACTCTAGGAGGCCAGAAAAGGAGGATTGCTTGAGTTCAGGAGTTCAAGGCCAGCCCAAGCAAGATTGAGACTCCATCTCTACCAGAAATAGAAAAACTTAATAGGGCATGTTTGCATGTAACTGTTATCCCAAGCTACTCAAGAAGATGAGGCAGGAGGATCATTTAAACCCAGGAGTTTGAGGTTGCAGCGAGCTATGATGATGTCATTGCAGTCTACCTAGAGCTACAGAGTGAGAGTCTGTCTCTGAATAAATAAGTAAATATACTTTTTAAAAAAATTAATGAGAAAATTTTGGATCTTAGAGGTTATTTAGTCTAATTCTTTAATTTTATATGCAAAAAAACTGTGACCTAGAGAAATGAAGGTGACTTTCCCAAGTCACAGGTAGTACATGACAGAGATCCTTTTACTAAAATCTCTCCCATTTAGTAACCATCATGGTATAGTATAGTAAATGGTATAAGAGATATAAGGATGAGAAAAACACATTCAGGCTGGGTACAGTGGCTCACACCTGTAATCCTAGCATTCTGGGAGGCCAATGCAGGTAGATTGCCTGAGCTCACAGGTTCAAGACCAGCCTGAGCAAGAGCAAGACCTCATCTCCAAAAATAGCTGGACATTCTGATGGGCACCTGCAGTCTCAGCTTACTTGGGAGTCAGAGGCAAGAGAATCACTGGCGCCCAAGAGTTTGAGATTGCTATGAGCTATGACACCACAGCACTCTACTGAGAACAACAAAGTGAGACTCTGCCTAAAAGAGAGAGAGAGAGAAAGAGAGAAATACCTTTATTAACTGCAAAACCCTTGCATAAGAATTCAAAACTGCACCTAGCTTCAATTAAGATATGTGCCACTACATGAAAAATATAAATACCTCCATGGATTTTAAAACTAAACAGCTTAGTTTGGTTTTACACAGAGATATTCTATGGACAAAGAGGCATCTAATACTAGAAGGGTTGATAGCTGCATTTTTATATTAGTTTGTAAGCAATAAATTTTTATTTTTACTTTGTAATTAGTCCTACCTGTTTAAATAAATGGAAAATGTATTTGTTCATTAATATAAAACACAGACATAAAGTAGGCTATGGAGCTGGTTAGCTGAGTGACTCAGTGGTATCTTCTGTTCAATAATATTTCTATTCTACCATCTTCAGCCTCAGTTTCTTTCTGAGGTTAGATCCACTTATGACCAACAGATAATTTTAGCTACATTTGAAACTATGTGCTGTTTTGGAAAACAGTGCCTCAGCATAAATTATGGGTCAAAAGTATATCTTTCTGACTGGGACAATGTTGGTCACATCATACTTTCCCTGTTCAATGTAAACCTTGGTCCTTGAATCAATTATTATTCATTCCATCCTTCCTATATTGTTTTCCCTGTTACTATACATTAGAAAAATTAAGAGTCAACAACAATGCCTTGTTAATAGAATTCCACAAGAAAAAAGGTTCATGTGGAACAATTCTACTAGAAAAGAGCCTGGCATATACAGGGAGATATGTAAATGAGTATGGAAGGAAAAGTTATAATGATAATTTGAGTTCACACTACAAAAAGATTCAAGCATTAATTAATTAATTAATTAATTTCTTAGTCTAATAGAGATTCTTAAAGTTGTTCGAATAAGAAAGCATGAATAGCAGAGAATTATTTCTCTGAGAAAGAGAAATAATTTATTTGGAAAAGAGAAAGATTTATTTGGAAATGATATTCAGGATGTTTTAGAGTGAAAAGGGATCAGTTAGTTTCCTAATACATTATATCAGATTAAATGCACTAAAATCCTAAATTTGATGTAGACAATAGGAGGAGAAAAAGCCAGTAATAGAATCATTGAGGAGGTAAAGTCTAAAGGACTTTTTGAGTAGTTGGATGGAAAATGGAAATAAAGTTGGGAATAATTCAAAATCTGAGAAGATAGGACTGGGAGTTGGCCAAAGGGTGTTGAGGAGAGAGATAATGGATTTAGTTTCATAATTCTAAGGAAGTATATGAAAACTTCAGCAAGTTAGAATTCAGGTCTGAGAATTGGGAAGAGTATGAGAATTGGGTCAAGAGGAGCCTGTCAGGAAGAGAGTGAGGGATTAGAAGGAGACAGGAAGAAGCTGAATACAAACTCTCAGCTGGCATCTAGCTCCTATGAACATACATAGATGAGTAGCTAAAAAGGTGACTGAGCAGGCTTAGAAGGAGGAGGACAATAGAAGTAGCAATAGTTATCATCAAGAGCCCCAAGATGAGGCTGCCAGGTCAGCCATATGGTCTACTGTGCAAACCTGAATTAGAATGAGGAGTAAGGAAGAGCCTGTTGTATGGGTGACTTGAGGACAACTGAAGGCATTTCAGAGATATCTAGCTGTTTCTCCTGTGTATAGCAGCATTTAGGTTTCTACTTTGACAAAAATAGTGGTCTCTTCTTTCAT
This sequence comes from Loris lydekkerianus, assembly GCA_963574355.1. Classification (NCBI taxonomy): domain Eukaryota; kingdom Metazoa; phylum Chordata; class Mammalia; order Primates; family Lorisidae; genus Loris; species Loris lydekkerianus. The sequence goes on from CAUYPK010117312.1 coordinate 69,093, forward strand.
CATTCTTGTGAACTTAATTGTGCCCCTCCAAATTTGTATATTGAAGCTCTAACCCCTGATGTGATGGTCTTTGGAGATGGGACCTTTTTACTTTAGGAAGTAATTACAGTCAAATTAGATCAGAAGCGTGAGGCCCTAATTCAATGGGATTAGTGTCCTTAGCAAGGAGGAGGAGCATAAATTTTTTGTCAATTTTGCCTTTATTGGATGAGATGAAGCTTCATTAAGCTTAGTTGGGACAGAAGACCAAACTAGCAAGGTAGTCAGCAGCATCCTATTTTTGTAATAACAGTTTTTTGTTTTTGTTTTGTTTCTTTTTTTATTGTTGGGGATTCATTGAGGGTACAATAAGCCAGGCTACACTGATTGCATTTGTTAGGTAAGTCCCTCTTGCAGTCATGTCTTGCCCTCAGAAGGTGTGGCACACACCAAGGCCCCACCCCTCTCCCTCCTTCCCTCTCTCTGCTTTTCCTACCCCCCCATGACCTTAATTGTCATTAATTGTTCTCATATCAAAATTGAGTACATAGGATTCATGCTTCTCCATTCTTCTGATGCTTTACTAAGAATAATGTCTTCCACTTCCATCCAGGTTAATACAAAGGATGTAAAGTCTCCATTATTTTAATGGCTGAATAGTATTTCAT